>JBBPDI010084467.1:0-13182 GCA_037974545.1 Cucumis variabilis
CTACGGATACCATTTTGGGAAATTTTGTAGAAGATGTCTCCTCTCTTCCCCAGAAATTGCGCAGTTTCACTCAAATCAGCACACAATCAATTACCCATCAGCTCACTTAGGAGCGTAGTGAATCTGTACAACTCAACTTGTGGCCTTGCCTTTTGCTCTTTAGCTTTTTCTTTATATGTTGTGGGTTTCAAAGCTTTGAGATGAACATAAGGAAGTGTAATGAGTAAAGCATTTTGATATTGTGAGAAACTGTGAACAAGAGTCTAAAAGTGTAATGATTAAAGCATTTTGATGTTCTGAGGAATTGTGAAGAAGAGTCTATTCATTGTTGTTTGTGTTAAACAAGAAGAAAAATCTTGCACATCATAATCATGGTTGACCAAATACTGATAATTTGCGATCCAACGTAAGTGCAGAAGATAAAAGGGGCATGCATATGCATTCTGAGTGTCTGACTGAAACTTGGAGATGTAGAAAAATGTATGAACAAATTCAAGTGAAAAAAAAAATATATATATTTGCGTGTCATCAAAATGGGGATTGAACATACGAATCTCAAGAACATCTAATCCAAAACATAACTCACTATTCAGTACTAGTAACGAAGAGTATTTCGTACCTGAAAATCTCGGCATCGAAATGGGGACTGGGAATCCATAAACTCAAGTGCCCAGGTTGTCGAACTTCCAATTAAGGCAACGCCAATTTGTGCGGCCCATCGTTACATTCGGCATTCGCTCGTCAAAATTTTTAATTAATAGGACTAATTATCGTGAATAACAATTTTAAAGAATAATAATTGAGTAGGTAAATGATAGGGGTGGCAAAAAGAATGACAAATCAAGAGGTTTACTTTGAAAAAATTATAAATTTATTTTTAAATCGTTAAAATAGCAAAATTGAAAAGTGTGAAAAATAAATAAATGAAACAATGTCTCAAATGCCCCTACCCAATTCGAAAACAGTCTTAAATACAATTGTTCACCTAAAACTCAAATATCCTGTAATTAAATAACACATCCTTGTTGAATTTGTGCACGTTTAGGTATTCAAAACCGAAAGAATCCAGCTTCATTATCTTCCACTTTCGTAGATTCCACCATATCTTCAAAGTCTTCGATCAGTTGCAAAAAAAATCGAAGCTTTAAGCTTCGTCCACCTCAAAACTTTCAAAGTCTTCATACATTCGGCGTAAATCAAATGATTTTTTTCTTGTCAACCAACTTCTTCATCAAATTGATTACAACTATCTTCTTCATCAAACCGATTACAACCATCTTCTTTATCAAATCGATTATAGATTCTTTTTCGTTTGGCGCAAAGGTGAGTTTCTTCAAGGGTTTTTCTTCTTCGCTCGTTTGAGCTCTGGAATTTTATTCTCAACATGATTATACTTCTCAATTTTTCATGCACATTTAGATGATCTTTGAAATTTTGTTAAAGTCAGGAAGAAAAAATGTAAAGTGTAATATCTTTTTAGTTTTTAATTATAGTTTATATATAGATACAGTCGAGAATATAAATTATTTTTTTGATTATTTAATTATTCTTTTAAATTACAACAACAATATATCCCTTTGATTTTTAAGACACATGCAGTGTAATTACATCCAAATATATTATATTCGATATCAAACATCAACCACATACCTTGTATTCTCCCTTTCCGTCTTCTATCCTCTTTGGTCTCTTCCAAAAGATCTAAAAATTAATATTATTTTAACTCGAAGGAGTAATTAAGAAAAGGTACAACAAAACTTCAACAACCACAAAGCCACTAAAATTCGACAATTGGAAGTGTTGGCAGAACCGAACTGATGGTGATGAGGAGACCAGTGCAGTTAGACGTGCGACGAGCAAAGGAACAAGCGACGCAAAGGCACTTGAATGAAGTAAAACTGCAACTAGCGGCATACAGCGGAAGAGACGTTTCCTTGTGGCTTAGTTCTTCGTCAACAGAACAGAAAGGATGGCTACAAAGGTGGAGATCTGGACTGGATAGAGAACACTCGAATGGAGATGAAGGTGTTGTCGGTGGATAGGGTTTGGTGAGAGTGAAGAAGATGATGAATAGTGGGATAGACGAAGAACACGGACCAAGAGGTATACTTAAAATAAGAATAATATTATTATTAATAATAAATATTATTATATCATTCTTTTACCTTAAATATCTTTCTTTTCCTTTTTTTTTCTTTTCCAATTTAAATTAAAAAAATCCTCTCTTCTCAATTAATTCCTTCCTAAAAAGATATTCAAATTTTTCATAAATATTTTGGAATATAAATAATTCAAAAATGTTAAATTTATGTTTCACATTATTTTAGAGATATGAAACAAATAGCATGATTTTAGAAAATCATAATTTTTTTAATAACATGAGTGGATAATCTTAGCATGATTTTAGGAATGATAAAAATTTTAATTCAAATTATTATTAACAATATCTATTTTTATAAATTTTTAAAGCAATTTTATTATTTTGGCGGTTTCAAATAAAAATTTAAAATATCTTTTTAAATAACAATTATGGAAAATAGATAAAGGATATTAAAAGATAATCATAAAATTTTGAAACTATGTTTGACATCATTTTAGGAAATCAATCAAGTAGCACAATTGTAGGAGAGATCAAAATTTTCTTAGAATAATCCTATTAAATGCATCATAATTTTAGGGGTAAGATATATTTTTAATTTAAATTTATTATTATGTGAAATAAATTGTTATTAGAAATATAAAAAGTTTAGGAAAATCAATCAAGTTGTACGGTTATAAAAGAAGATCAAAATTTTATTAGAATAATCATATATACATTAAATGCATCATAATTATAGGGGTAAGATACAATTTTAATTTTAACAACCACAACTAAATAAATGGTTAATTACTTTATTTGAAACCTACAAATACGAAAATCTAGTTTAAATTGTAGGTATAAATACAGGGGATGTTGATTCAATCAGATCCATCCTGAAAATAAATATTTATTTAATATTTTTACAAAACTGAATGATTTACAAATACACTATATTTCTAATTCTAGATTATATTCCATCATTTTAACCTACACAAATACACTGTATCTGTCATATAAATTTTTTTCAGTATACAGGTGTAAAATCGACTAAAAAAAAAAGTAAAAAAAATGTTTATATTAGAAAGTTTTGCTATAAATCAAAATATTTTTTAGATTTGCTATTTTTCAGTTTGTTATCCATTATTTTGCCATTCTCATGGTTTTCTCCAAAGTAAATGGGTCCAAGCCCAACAAGCAAATGGACCCAAGCCCTTCTAAAGTCCATGAAAATTCTCGATAAAAAGAGATATTCTCAATCATTTTTAGGATCTTTGGTTGAAGGAAGAATTGAAGCTCTAAATAATTGAAAACTCAAACTTTTAAAACCTCTCAAGACGTGCAAGTTCTTATCAACTTTTAGATCATCATCTTCTGAAAGATTACAGACTTGGAAGATCAAACTTTTCTTGAAATCCAGAAGATTAAAACTCAAATAGACTTGCAACTACAACTTCCTAGAGATCAAAGACTGAGAAGTTCTAAGTTTTAACTTGTATTCGAGAGAAAACATCAAATGAGAGTAAATATTAGAGATTGTATCCACTATATAAATCAATATACAAAGTTCAATTCTACGAATTACATTTCTCCGAAAATCTCTTGTGAATAGTTTAATTCTTTTTGCAAAGAACATTTGAATAAATCATGACGTCTAAAGGCAACACCTGCAAAGCTCTAAGCGACATCAACAACCGACCAAATACTCGCATTCGCTCAAAGGAAACTCAATCATCTGAGGGTATGCTACCCTTTGAGTTCGCAAAGAACACTTGAGAACAACTGTTGAAGCCACCAAAAGGTAGAATTGTAATAAAAAAAATATTATGATTGACGGACACAACTCGTCTTCTGAACGTTCAAATGAGAAGATGCCTCATCCAAATATAATTCAATTATAATAATTGACATGGATACAAGTGAAGACATAATGACTAAGCTTGAAAAGAATATCAACATGCTCATGAAGGCCGTTGAAGAAAGGAATTATGAGATTGCATCTCTCAAGAATCACACTGGAGAGTCGTGATGCTATTGAACCAAGTCATACACATACTGTCAAAAATACTAACAAAGGGAAGGTAGTTATGCAAGAAAGTCAATCATAAAATTGGACCTCAATTGCATCGCTATCTATTCAGCGGTTGCAGGAGATGATTGCAAACTCCATTAAAATTCAATATGGTGGACATGCTCAAACTTTCTCTTTGTATTTCAAGCCATATATGAAGAGGATCGACAATCTGAGAATGTCGAATAGATACCAGCCACCCAAGTTCAAATAGTTTGATGAAAAGGGTAACCTAAAACAACATGTTGCTCATTTCATTGAAACATGTGAAACTTCTAGTATGTGAGGAGATTTGTTGGTCAAACAATTCATCTGAACTCTAAAAGGAAATGCCTTCGACCTTGAGCTTAAATCCATTGATAGTTAGGAGCATTTTAAGAGGGACTTTCTCAACTGCTTCTGCAGCACTCGACGTATTGTTAGCATGATAGAGATAACTTCCACAAGTAACAAAAGAGTGCGAACCGCTAGAGAGCATTAAGCCTTGACTACAAAGATAGATTAGCTGAATTGTCAGTAGTGGAAATATGCACATAAGGAATGCATTGGGGGCTCTTGTACATCTTGTAGGGAATAAAACCCCGCATCTTTGAAGAGTTAGCAACTAGAGCTCATGATATGGAGCTAAATATGACTAATAGAGGAAACAATGATCTACTAATCCCAGAAATTAGAAAAGAAAAGGAAGAAGTGAAGAACACCCAGAAGGTATAGAAGGGTGCTACCAAATAGGCTACGATCGTCAATACGACCCCTTTAAAGTTTGTATCCAAGGAAAAGAAAGTGAAAAAATGCCAAAATGAAGACAAAAAAAGGCATCCGACGTTGAAAGAGAAACAAGAAAAAGTTTACCATTTTCTAGATTCTGACTTACCTGACATGTTAGAGCAACTACTGGAAAAACAACTCATTCATCTTCCTAAATGTAAACGACCTACATAAATAGGAAAAACAAATTGTTCCAATTACTGCAAATCATCAAGTCATCAGCCATCCCATTGAGAAACATTTTGTATTGAAGGAGTTGATTCTGAAATTAGCTCTAGACAAAAAAAAATTGAGCTAGATCTTGATGATATGGCATAAACAAATCGTGCCACAGTAATGATTCATTCATATGGTTGATCTCCTGCTGCAGGGAGTCTCATCCAATTTGGATCTTTGGAGCCTATTCTTATATATTCTTCACTAAAGGCCTTAAAAAACAATGGCCTTCAAACTGTTTACTCCAAAGAAGAAGAAATACAGGTGGAGTGCTAATAAGGGATGGACACTAGTAACGCGTCGAAAGAAGCGTAAAAAAAATTCTAAAAAAGAATCTCATCCGTACCAAGGGTATAAGAGAAAGGGTAAGTCTTAAATACGAAAGACAAGAATGCGAGAAAGTTTCAACCAATCACTGAAGAAAGTGAGGAGATCGTTCGTATTGAGAGTACAAGAGAAAGGGTAAGTATAAGAGAAAAAAAACAAGAAAGAATGCAAGAAAGTTCCAACCAATCACTGAAGAAAGTGAGGAGCTTCCTCGACCACGACAATCAATAACTTTGAAAGACGTCTTTTCTGAAAACTTCCAATTGAAATCACTTCGTGTCATGCAATCAGTATGACTGAGGATGATACTTCTTCCTCAAATCCTTTGGAGGCAACATCCAAGCTAGATGAATTGCCTTCTTTTGACATAAATGATCTGTTGGCACTCCTGCGTGAAATCAAGGATACCATTATCGATATATTAAAAAATAATGATGACTCAACTACTTATGTGTCACAAGCGAAGGCGTGTGATTCATGTTGTGTGTCGATAGCAATCGATGATGAGGATTTGCTACTCGAGTCAAAGCTTCACAACAGACCTTTATTTGTGTCAAGATATGTTCAAAAGCAAAAACTCAATCGAATTCTCATCGATAATGGTTATGCCATCAACATTCTGTCAAAATCAACAATGAATCAATTGGATATCTCAATTGAAGAGTTGTTAAGCAGTAAATTGGTAATTTAAGGCTTTAACCAAGGCGCACAACAATCAATAAACATTGTAAGTTTAGAGATCTACATAGGGGATTTGCATGCAAACGCAATATTTCATGTGATCAATTCGAGGACCACTTATAAGATGTTATTACGGCGTCCATGAATACATGAAAATGGAGTAGTCACCTCCATGCTTCATTAATGTTTTAAATTTTATAAACAGGAAATTATGAAGGTTGATGCTTACACTAAGCCATTTTCAGATGTTGAGTCTTATTTTGCTAATGTAAAATTTTATACAAAAGGTGATGACGTAAGTGAAATCATATCAACTAAAGTTCCTGTGGCCAAAGGTACTTATAAGCTCTAGTAAATAATGATCACAACAAACAATTTAATTGAAGCAGATGTACTTAATGGTGGAGAGAATGATGAACCAACGACCCAATCTAAGTCTGAGGTGTTGATAACATGTATAAATACTCATTATTACAACCTCTTTTATTAGTATAATAAAGTCAAAACGCATAAGAAGATGATCAGAACGTGTAACTTATATTGTAAATAGATAAGTATTTAGAAATACACTTTACATAAGCATTATGTCTATCTTATTTGGCTTTCATGTCTAAACGCAGGATGAATAGAAAGTAAGAAACTAGTGAAGTAGAGACATCTCGCGTAAGAACTACGCGACAGGAGCTTATCCGACGATTAACATCTCCAGGTGAGGGACCACGCCATCATGTGAGGAAGGCTCATTAAAGGTCAGGAATGGTAGTTAGAGATGATGTGACTCGCAATAGATACCTTTCGATGGGCGACACTGACATGTTCAAAAGAACAGAAATTTTCCACTGAAAGTTGCCTATAAAAGAACTCCACTTCCACCACAAAAAGAAGACGTATGAATGGGCGAAGACACCTGGATGGACACAAAGAGGGCCTATATAGGCTAAAACCTAGAGAATTTTGTGGCAAGGATTAGCCTCACCGTCGTGTGTACATCACTCCTTCATCTTCTCCGACCAGATTGTAAAGCGAGAGTTGAGAGTTTGAGAGGAGAAGAGTTCATCCCCTGTTTCCCTCTAACTTGTAATTTTTGTTCATTCTTATTTCTTTCTATTTTTGCATTTCTTTCTATTTTTACATTTTCTTTGTAATACATTCTTTATACATATATTACATATTTATACCTTTTCAATCCATCATCTCTTGACTTCTCATTTGTCAATGTGTTATTAGTAATTAAGATTGTGATAAGTTTCCTATAAGGAGTCTAACTTATAAGTCTTATCCCATTAGTTGAGCTATATTCATTGTCTGGCCACTGTCAATTGCTAACTACCCGATAGTAGTAAGGATAAGGCTAATGCGCGCAAGGAGGAGTTTGGCAACAAACTCTACCTTAGCGAGATAATTTCCAATATTTGTATCTCTAAAGGTGAACAGGTGTGGACATTAGGTGCTGATAGGTTGTTGTTCTTAAATGAGAAATTCTATAAGTATTATAAGTGAAATCTTCTAGATACATCTCGCATAATCAAACGCAGTCATTTGCATCCCGAAATGTGAGCAAGTTGGCTTCTAAACACTTCAAAAGAATGTTACCTTAATCATGAGCTGATTATGCAAGTTATATCACATTAAGACTCTCACACTGTTTAATTACTTTATAATGCATAGACCTTCCTTCACCTTTCTCTCGCATACAAGTTGGTTCGCTTAATCTTCTATCTTGTCATAATTTACTCTCCTGTGTATGAGTCTCTAGGTGTAAGTAAGTAGTTTTAGTTCTTTTTATATTCTTTTGACTTAATTTTCATAACGCCTAAACAATAAGTAGACTCTAGAACTAATATCTAAAAACAATTTCTTGTGTTTGACCCTAGATCATCCAGGTAAATATTGTGTATGCTTGCACTTGGGTGAGCAGTAGAAAAACTTGTACTTGGCGAGGACTTAGCTATTATGCGATGAAGCTGTACATAGTGAGCATCTCGCATGCTACGATCATGATCGATGACCTATCACATAGAATTAATCACACAATACAGATAGTGGTGAGCATCTAACGCGCGATAAACTTGTTTCATGATGTATTGCAATTGTACTATGCAAATGCAAAACCATTAAGTCCATTACATACAAACTATCAACAAGGTGTCAGAGAGTGAAGAGATGACAATCCCATAGGAAAAAGCCTTAAAACCTTCTGTCTTACACTATATTCCTATGTCTCGACATAAGATGGAGAATCACCATATGCACTATATTAAAAAAACTTGACAATCGGAAGCATTGAGATACTGAAGGAAAGCTTCACTACACCACTTACCAAGATGGACAAAGGAGAGGCAAAAAGGATAGAAAAAAAAGGTCGTAAGGCATTCCTTCCAGAAAGACGAACAGTGGAGCGGTTCGACCTAAAGGCATATAAGTTGATGACAAAGGCTAGTTATGACTTTACAACTCGTACTAAGCTTAAAAGCATGAAAATATTCGATGAAATGCATGGACTTTTCCCTACACAAAAGAAGCTTAAAAAACAAGGATGTTCTATACCTAATTCCAGATCTAAAGTTGGATATAAGTCTTCTGAACCGATTTGAATATCTGGTAGAGGAAAAGTAAAAGTTGCTGATACATGCCACATTACAATTGAAGAAAGCAAAGATGCCGAAGAAGGCAAAAAAAACAAAAAAAAAAAAAAAAAATTTACCTCACTACTTCTCCTACTGCATGCCCTTCAGTTTTCCAAAGGTCGAATACACCAATGGTTGAGGACAAAAATTAAGGTTCAACTTCTAATTCCACTAGACTATCTATCTTTCAAAGGCTAAATACAACTTCAAAGAAAGTACAATATGCATGCCCAACTCTGGTCACAAGAGAATCTAGCTTCAAAAGGTTAAGCTTATCGGTAACAAGAGGCCAAAGGAAACCTTTCACATATCCTTCTCAAGCAAACTTGGCTTAGTAACAGGGAACGAGAAAATCTACAGTGCAGTTCCATAAAGAATGAAAAGAAAGATGTTTGTCTCAGTAAATACAGAGGATTCATTAAAAGTAAAGCGAAATGACGTTGTTTTTACTCGACTGAAAATAATGAAAAAGACGAAGTAGATGTGGTAGGTTGTGGCCATGTTATGATAGAAAAGGCATCCAACTTTGAGACATTTGAAGAAGATGCCGAAGTCACTCCGTTATCACTTGGTCAATCAATGATTGATGAGTTAAAGGAAGTCAATCTTGGTACGATAGAAGAGCCTAGTCTAACCTTCATAAGTTCTCAACTTTCTAATGATGATGAAAATGAGTATGTGAGGTTACTCAAAGTGTATAAAGATGTCTTCGCATGGTCATATAAGAAAATGTCTAAACTCGATCCAATTAAATTAGAGCATCGACCAATTAAGCAAGCTTAGCGACGATTTCATCCCGAACTCATCTCTCAAACCGAGGAACAGGTAAATAAGCTTATTGAAGCTAGATTTATTCGAGAAGTCAAGTATCCAACATGGATAACTAATATTGTTCCAGTAAGGAAGAAGAATGGCTAACTACTTGTTTGTGTCTTAACGCTTGCCAAGAAGATGACTTTTCCTTGCCTATCATGGAAATCATGGTAGATGCAACTGCATGGCATGAAGCTTTATCATTCATGGATGGATCATCTGAATATAATCAAATTCAAATGGCTCTAGATGATTAAGAGAAAATGACATTTTAAACTCCCAAAGGTATATACTATTATAAGATAATGCCTTTTAGATTAAAAAATACAGGTGCCACATACCAACACGCTATGCAAAGGATCTTTGACGATATGCTATATAAACACGTTGAATGTTATGTTGACAATCTTGTAGTAAAATCCAAGAAGAAATGTGATCACCTGAAAGACTTGAAGCTGTCCTTGATCTACTAAGGAAATATCAACTTAGAATGAACCCTTTTAAGTGTTCATTTGGCGTGACCTCAAGAAAGTTTCTGGGATTTATCGTAAGATGTCGTAGAATTGAAGTTGATCACTCTAAAATTGATGTTATTTAGAAGATGTCAAGTGGGAAAAACCTACACGAGTTAAGACGATTGTAAGATCGTTTAACTTACATCAGAAGGTTTATATCTAATTTTGAGGGCCGATGTCAATCATTCTAGAGATTGATGAGGAAGGATGTGGTCTTTGAATGAGATCAATCATGTCAAAATGCATTCGATAGCATAAAGAAGTATTTGCTCAACCCTTTGATTTTGCGTGCGCTTGCAGCTAAAAAACTATTAATACTGTATATTGCAGCTCAAGAAGGTTCGCTCGGAGAACTACTCACACAAAAAATGATAAAGGTAAGGAATATACATTCTACTATCTAAGTAGAACTCTGATTGGAGCTAAATTGAATTATTCCCCAATCGAGAAAAAGTGTCTCGTTCTTTTCTTTGCAAAAGATAAAGAGTCATTATATGCAAGTGATAACTTGTAGAAATACTAGTTATTGCAGTCTTTTACGAAAATAATGAGATCTAAAACGCTTGAGAATAGAAGAAAATGAAGAAAAAAGTAGGCGATTTGGCTAACTTATGAATAGCATAGCGTAAAAGAGTGTAATCCTTATTTTAACGCATTTCATTGATTAAATTAAAATATTTCTAGGAGAAAGAAGTGAAGCTCGATGATTCAACGTTTAGACAAGAAGAAGCATCCACCCAAGGCATTTAGCGATGAAAACTAGGCGTTTAGATGCTCTAACAGACAAAATTGGTTGGCACAAAAGTTGAAATGGTATAAGATGTCAGTCTGGGAAGTACCATTGCAGCTTTTCAGAGCATTAAATGACGCATGACCTCTTGTCAACATCAATTCTTTTCTATAAATAGAGCCTTTCACTTTAAAATTTGGTGTGCGTAATTTTGGCCAAAGAGCAAGCTGAAACATCTTCCATCTTCTGTTGCCTAAAAAGTTTCTAGGTGAAAGCGTTTAACAAAAGAGAGAGAGAGAGAGAGATAGTTCCTCCCCTCCATTTTCCTTCTAATTACTAGACAAAAATCAAAGTTAGGGAGAATGAGAAATCACACTCTAAGGCATAGTCCATTCTTCCCTCTTTCATTTTCTTTCTATATTGTAATGTATTGTATTATGTATTTGATGACTGAAAGGCCTGAAGCTATATTGTTCTCAATACATTGCATTTTATATTTCATTCACCCTTATTCCTGTTTCTTATTTCTTTTTCTATGTTTAACTAGCTTGCGTTGATAAAAATGTATTTCAAAGATTAGAAGATCATGATGTTTGTATTTTAAGTTTTGTTGAGTTGAGTGTAAGTGTTAAAGAACATTGTATATTCAAAAGAAGAATAATGACATTGACCGTAATCATCTAACAAATGAGAACACACATTTAATCCAATATTTGCCAAGAAGATTGCAGTCATGTATTTTTATTGCTAAGTTCATCATTTACATACATTGCAGAAATAACAATGTGTGTGGCAAAAGCACCAAGAGGTTGTGTCTGCTCTAATCAAAGAAAGACAACTTAGAATATTGATAACATGATTAAGAAATAAATCATAAATTGACTTTGTGTATTTGAATCTCGAAAGATGAGCAAGCATGGTAGAACGCTGAAAAGCATCTTGCCTTAATTTAGAGTTGAAGTATGCTTTATGTCACCTTAAATTTTTTAATGTAGTTTATTACATTTAGATAGGTAAACTATTCTTTCCTCTCCATGTCTATAATAAGTTCTTTATTCATCTCTTCATCTCACCATGTCATCTTGCACCACCAAACGCACCATAGTGTAAATAGTAGATCAGAATAGATAACATATTGTCCTACATCACACTGTATAACTTATACCGCATAGTTCTAGTATCATGATAAAGTAAAATTGGTTTTTAAGCTCCCTATGTTCGACCTTGGACTTACTAGAAAACCTCTCTTCGCTTACACTTAGGTGAATGAGAGGAAAACGTACACGATAATGACCACATTCTACGATTTAGAAACGCATGGGTAGGAATGCATCTTTTAACGCATATGCCTATTTAGTCACCATATAGTCATTTCATTAGAGCTCTAAACGCCACATCTATGATTAGCTTGTATGTGCACACACAATCAATAGATAACCACACACATTTAATAATCAAGCAGTAAGCTTTCACTATACATTTGATGGCAAAAGTCGACTCTGTCAAATACATCTTATCAAGGCCTGTCATCTCGGAATGCCTCGCTAAATAAGCAATTATACTCCAACAATACGATATTGTATATATCCCCCCAAAAGCAGTAAAGGGCCAAGCATTGGCAGATTTTCTGCCTGATCATCAAATTCCATCAAATTGAAAATTACGTAAAGACTTACCTGATGAAGAAGTCGTGTTTGTTGAAAGTATTAACCTTGGACCATGTTCTTGAAGGGATAAAAGCCCATGATCACGAAAGATTTTATATAATCATTCCTCAATTTAATATAGGAACCCAAAATACCAATACATTGGCAAAATAATACAAAAACTAATTTTCTTATTATAAGTTAAAGGTTAAGCATGCTTTTTAATTATAGATAAAAGAAAGAAAATTTTACTTAGTTTGACACCACTAAATCTACTAAAACTCCAAATTGGGACATTGACTTGAATAAGATTGGTTTGTGAGAACCAAGTAGGATGGAAAAAAGTTAAGAGAGAAAATATTTTTGCAGAGAGCAAAACATTAGCTTAATTTGATTAAGAAAAACTGTCTTTCTTATGCATACTTATAACTCCCTTTCCTTGAGGGAGTAAAAGAGAATCCTGAGATTCTATTAATTTAAAAATATTAAATTAATAGAAATTTCAAATCTACTAATTAATTAATTAATTAAATCATGTTTAATTAATATTTCATTTAAATCATATTTAATAAATATCTCTCCAATATTTTATAGTTTTTCATTAATTTAATTAAATAAAATTAAACTTAACTAAAAATTAATTAATAGCTAAATTAAATATCTTATATTTAACTTAAATTAAATTTGAATCATATTCAAATATAAATTTCT
>JBBPDI010084492.1:0-13180 GCA_037974545.1 Cucumis variabilis
AAAGTTTGGCAACTTGTTCATACAATTATTCATTTTTTTGGCTGGATTTAACTTGTTTTTATTTTAACCTTCTATTTTTATTTGATGTTTAAACATTCTGTTTGGTTTTAAGTTTATGAACACTTCTACTTGTTTTAAACAACTTGATTTCCTACCTATTCTAAGTAAGAGATATTATTTTGCGCGAGTAAAAAAATCAAGCTTGAAGGTTCAATTTCTATCATTTAGAGATCTAAATTGTCCGACTATGGTAAGTTTTAGAGTCCAATTTTAACACTTAAATGAATTTAAAGATTTAATTTTTACCATTGAAAGTTTTAAGATATATATAATTACAACTATCACCTCACATCCACTTTCATTGATTTTTGCAATTCACGCTATTATATTATTATTTTTGTCACACTTATTCATGTAAGTAATGAATTGGAACTTAGCCATTGGTCATATGAGGTATATAAATGATAAAAATGACTTGACCAAGTATGTGTTTGAATTAATTGTAATAAGGCTACAAAAGTTGTCCTAGATGAAAATTGTTGATAATAGAGCATTTATGAAACATAGAAGGGTTGTCCCACTTAGTTTTAAGAGCAAAGTCCAACTCTAAATTTGTCAGTGTCCTAGCTCAACTAATTATATGTAGAAGTACAAGATAATGTATATAAACATACACACAATAATAGATTTACTTTTAATGGATACTTTAGACTAAACCACACTTTCAATGAGTACAAGTTTCCCTTTCAACATGTACTAGTATTTAACCTCTCCTACTATATTAATTGTTAAGTTTGGGCTTGGATCTCGTTTGTGTTGGGTGTTAGTTGTGGATCTTCCGTGGACTTGATCTTTGACCTACTTCTTTTTCTAAAGATTTAGACAAAAGACCTAAATTCACTGTGATTTTTCACAAATGTCCTAAAGAATAATTTATTTTTTTAATTAGGAATTCGTATAATTTTTGAAAAATACTAACATTTTAATTATTATTAATTATATATTATATTCATAATTATACTTAAATTATTTTCTTTTTTATAGTACTTTCAATTTATTATGATTTTCATAACTTTCTTATATAAATTTGTATCTTTATTATGGTAATAAATTGAAAATATTGTTTTAATGAAGTATTTGAATGTCATTATTATTTTCGTAACTTTCTTATATAAATTTGTATCTTTATTATGGTAAAAAATTGAAAATATTGTTTTAATGCAGTATAACACAAAATCTTTTTTCTGATATGGAATTTTATGTTAATTAATTATAAACGTTAACAATATTTCATGTACATCTCGTGAACAATTTGAAAATTTTCATCAGTTGCCGACAACACTTACACATATATATCACATTATATATACAATATGACATATATAATTATATACAGTAAGAAGTTCGAATTTATATATGTTATTTAGTATATATATCTCATATTATATACAATAATACCTTATACATAATTCCTACAGAATTTGTGTTTAAATTATTTGTTTATATAGTAAATATTACTAAAACAGTAGTAAACGACATGATCATACATACATATTTTTCCTTTATAAATTTATTTGATTACATTATACTTTAATATATCCACAATCTATAATAGTTTTGTTATGTGTTTTATTATATATATACCCCATATTATATACAATAATACTTTATACTGACATATAGTTCTATTATTTTTTTATAGGATGGTCAAAGTGGTTCTTCTTCATCGTTGAATTCTCAATAAACCCTAGAATGTATCACATTCAAAACTAGATTTTCGTTTGTTTGCCAATTTAATCGAATATCTAAAATATAACTAATATACCAAATGTTTCATATGTTTTGAATATATACAATACTAAGCTCGAAATTTCTAGCTAGATTCCGTCGGATAAGTTTTCTTCTTCACCGCTGAAATCTCAATAAACCCTAAAATATATCACGTTCAAAACTATATTTTTATTTGATTGTTTATTTTATCGAATATCTAAAATATACCTAATGTTTCATATGTGTTGAATATATACAATACTAACCTCGAAATTTCTAACTAGATTATGTTCAAGAAGTTTTGTATTTGTTGGCCATCGAATGTCTTCTTTTTCACCTTCGAACTCTCTAAAATTTCAAAATAAAAACCGTAATCCACGTTGGAAGGAGTAAACGATCGTTTTCGTAGAAGGAAAGCATGAAAGGTTTTCCATTTCTTTCCAAAATCGTATCCCATGATTTTTTCCATTTAGATATTTGTTATAAATCCATTAAATAATAGAACTTGGTATTAAATTAATTTTGGCCTCACTTCTTTACAAAACTATATCTCACGATTTTTTCCATTTAGATATTTGTTATAAATCAATTAAATAATAGAAATGGATATTAAAGTAATTTGAGCCTATATTTGTGTAATATATTAGTCCATTTAGAATTTTTGTGAAATTTATTAGTAATTTGGGTCTTTAATGTGATATCATATATCAATTTAGGCTACGAGTTAAAGACCCTTTTCCGTTTATGTAAGTAATTCTTTGGAATATAATGTTATAAATGGTAGCGCTTCTAATGAGTCAAAACTCCAATGAAAATGTGTAATC
Organism: Cucumis variabilis; assembly: GCA_037974545.1. Classification (NCBI taxonomy): domain Eukaryota; kingdom Viridiplantae; phylum Streptophyta; class Magnoliopsida; order Cucurbitales; family Cucurbitaceae; genus Cucumis; species Cucumis variabilis. The sequence continues at coordinate 2,595 of JBBPDI010084492.1, forward strand.
CAAATAATAAAGTTCCAAAAGGATTGATAACTATTATATACATATGCATTTAGTTTTTAACTAACAATCCCATAATTTTGGAATACAAGGTAAAAGAAAAAAATACATAAAAGAATAAAAAATAAAAGTGACCCTTTCTAGTCTTCTAGTATTAAAATATATGTATGCATGTTAGGTGTCCAATTTTAAAATCTACCTTTCTAAACTTCAGATTAATTTATAAAAATAGAATTATTTTCTTTTCAGATTTTCCGAATATATCTTTTTATCCACAAGTTTTTAGAAATAGCCTAGAAACTCCATCAAAGGACTTTATTCTTTTATTTTAAATAGGTATATAACATTTTAAATTAGACCGTTAATTTCTAAACATCTCTCTAAAACTATTTTTTCTAAATTTAAATATTGCATAGTTATTTTAAGGAAAAAAAATAACTTCAACAATCATTTTAAACCTATTTTAAAAACTCAACAACTATAAGAACATTATTTTAAAACTCATATATAAAATATAACTAAAAAAAATGACAAAATATTTATACTGTATATAGCAATTTTGAAGACGAAAAAAACCCACAGGCCAACAATGAAAAATACAAAAAATGTCTTAGTCAACACGCGATTAATCGGTCACACGCGTGTGTGTAATTCTTTTTCTAAACGATCATAATACACAATATTGTAGGTAGTATTAACGAGATTGTGTAGTTTTTTTAACGATGGAAAAAAATGCTTAAAATCTAAATGATCGTGTTGAACATGCTAAACAACCGTGTTGACTTATGGTAAACAATCGTTTAGATTATATCAACAGATCATATACTTCTTTTTAAACGTGGAAAAATGGCTTCAAATCTAGATAATCATGTTGACCACGCTAAACGATCATGTTGACTATGATAAGTGATCGTTTAGATCATATTCACATGATTTGTAGTTTTTTTAAATGATGAAAAAAGAGTTTCAAATCTAAACAATTGTGTTTACGATGCTAAACGATCGTGTTGACTAGGTAAGTGATCATTTATATTATATATCAAGTGCTATTTAAACAATCTTGATATTCTGGAAGAGGAGCTGGAAGAAAGAAAGAGAAGATGAATAAAAATAGAAGAAATAACATCAAGGGTGAATCAGGAATTTGTGGAAATATATTATTGGCTTTCTGGGTTTTTTATTTTTGTTAAACGAACCGTAAATATTTTGATGTTTTATTACATTTAACCTTTTAAAACATGGAAACCAAAATAGTAAATTTTAAAACTCATACACGAAACTCACATATTACAAAAAAAAAAAAAAAAAAAAAAAAAAAAAGAAAGAAGAGAGAGAGAGAGAGAAGAAGAAGAAGAAGTTATTTCTCCCTTAGAAAACATTAGATAATAAAGTCTAAACTCTATTTATGATTTTGGAAGAATCAACTGACAAAATTCAAATTCAAGTTATCCTCTTTACTTTTTTTTATTTTTTATTTTTTATTTTTTATTTTTATCAACTTAACCTAATGTCCTTAAACAACTCACTACCAAATATTGTTGAGAGTGAGCCACTAATTTTGAATCCCTTTGATATGGAAATCCACTAACAATACTCATCAACCTATGGAATTATACCTAAAGGAAAGTGTTCAAACAAATCGAAAATTTTAAAAAAATAAAGATGAAGAAAATAGAATATTTGGGATCTTAATATTCATATCCACCTAAAAGACACCTTTTGTTTTCAGTGGTAATATTTTAGAATACTCTTTCAAGTCTCATGCGGGTCTTCTATGTTCTTGACTATATCGCTGTTTTCTTCCTCTAATCGTACTTCAGTAATTATTTTGCACACTTAGCTTCCATCTTGGACCAAATTTGTCATTTCAATCGAAATATACAAACTTTCAACTCCAGTGGTAATTCTTTTGCTAGAAGTATCTCCAAGATATAGTCTGGCCAAACCTATAGAAGCAATAAACTCAATTTCTTTTATTAAATTAATATATGTAATATATGGTCATATTATATCATTGTAATTACAAAAAGATAAATGAACATCAAGCAAGTTCAATATAATTTAATTAGTATTACTTTATATTCAACCTAGAAATATTTGAATAACTATAATTATTAGTTGCACAGTTTATAAATATATTTTGACAGAAAACTTGAATTAAAATTTTATTTTAGAATCGGTTATCGAATAGGTACATATATGAAATGGGAAGACAACTATGTATTTATTTATTTATTTATTTATTTTTCTAAATTTTAAATAAAGATGCGCTAAAGTTATGTTATAGAGTGATTCGAGGGAATCTAAACATAAATTAAGGTTTCTTTTTTTCTTTAAAAAAAAAAAAAATTAGAAATCCTACCTTTCAATTTACTCACAAAATAAAAAATACAAGTTTTCATCTTTTCTTTCTACATTTCTAAGTTTAACTAAATGTCGTCTAAAACAACTCACTCCCATATATTCAAAAACAAAACCATTATTTGGAATTCCTTATTTATCGATTCAAACTAACTACACATTTGAGTTGATTCACTTTCGTAATAAAATATTTACGGATTCATGTAATAAAATAAAAAATCTCACGAATTTGATAAAATATTATCATAAATTTCAGATTTGCTTTTGTTATTACAGACGATTTTTCACATCTTTTTCTTTTTTTTAGTTTGCGATTTATTCATCTCCTCTTCGTATTATTAATTTCTTCATATTATTATTTATTTTTTGTTCGTGTTCCCACTTGTTCTTGTTCGCGATTTCTTTATTTCCTCCTTCAGAATTTCTTCCTTCTTTGTCATCTCTCATATATTTCCTCTTTCAAATTTAAACAATCGTGTACCAAAATTTAAACGATTTTGGACCAAGATTGTGTACAAAAATCGTTTAGATCTTGGTACACGATTGTATACAAAATCTAAATGATATTGGTACATGATCTTGTACTAAATATAAATGATATTGGTACACAATCATGAACAAAGATTGTTTAGATATTGGTACACGATCGTTTAGATCTTGGTTTATGATCGTGTACTGATATCTAAACGATCTTAGTTCACGATCGTATACCAATAATAATAATAATAATAATAATAATAATAATAATAATATTGACACTCAGCCAAATTTCTCAACTTTTCTCTTTTTCTCAAACCAAAACTTAAAATTCCAAATATTTTAACCCTCTTTTTTCATAAATTTTATTTTCTTTTGTCCATGACTAATTTGAGAAAATTCCAAAGGTTAAAGAAATTTTGGGTTTAACAATTAACTTTCTGTTATAAACATAATGATAGTGTCGGATGTCCAATGGAGCACTTAGGCGAGTGAGATCGCACGAACACCCCTTATCGTGCAAGTGATATATAGAAACACCCCTTATCGTGTGAATGATCATAGGTACACATTCCATAAACATATCTGTAGTTAGGGGTGTTCAAAGAACTCGATAACCTGACTAACCCAAACCGTATGGGTTGGGTTGAGTTAAATTATGTCTTGGGTTGGGTTGGGTTAGAGAATTAAAAAAAAAAGTGGGTCGAGTTATCTGGTTGGTGAAATTAAGGATCAGTTTAACCCAACTCGACCCAGTTTAGAGATATGTATTTATATAAACCCTAAATAACACCCAAGTCATTTTTATTTTTTCGTTTTCCACACCCAAATAAAAACACAGAGACCTCACAGCTCGCGTGCAATTCGTTCGACGTCACATTTTGATAAACACCATTTAACCCCTTTGCTTGACGTCACATTCTGGTGAAAGTTTGCAAGTTTGCATTTTGCAATCTACTCTCACTTAACCCATTTTCTCTAAATATTCTAGGTCAACCTGTCCTACCCATTTTACTCGCACTCAATCCATTTTTACATTTTGGTTCAATCTGCCCTACCATTCCATTCTTAGGCACTCAATCTGTTCGCACTCAGTCCGTTGTATTAGATTTTTTTACTTTTCCTCTTTACATTATAGTTTCTTCTTTAAGTATTTTTGTTGCTTTATTTTCCATTTTTATTTTTTAGTGTATATTTAAATTATTGTAGATAGTTTCTAATTTGCCGACCTTTCTACATTGGAAGCCTAGTTGATTCCATTATTTGATCTGGCTAACCACATCTAAAAAACTTAGTATTCATTGATGTTGACATGTTTTCAAAGCTTGGTGTGAGACTTTTGATGAAAATTTAATTGATTGTGGTTGTGTAAATTTTGCTGATTAAAGAATCCATGAACTAACTGAAATCATGTGATGCCTCTCTGTTTACAATATACAAATCTAAAAAAGAAATTAAAAAAGAAAAAATCCAACCTAGCCCAAACCGAATTTTTTGGGTTGGGTTAGGTTGACCCTTGAATATTGAACCGGTAGAGTTCAAATTTTTCCAACTCGATTACTTTGGGTTGGTCCATATTTTTTCTCTAACTCGATCCAATCCGACTTGTGTACACCCTTAATTACCTGTAATACGTAGGTACATCCATTATTGTATGAGTGACCCCATATACATAGTAAAATTATCCCCTAATCGTGCATGTGATCCATAGGTACACCCCTAAATTGTGCAGTGGTCAAGTAGGAACACCTTTTATCATGAGAGTGACCCCATAGATAGGATCATAATACAGTTGGGGTAAAAAGCTTAATGAACAAAGTTAACAGACAAACCACAGTCCAAAGCATGTAACAACATCATAAACATGACATAAATATGAATCATCAAGTCCTTAATCATGTGAGTGATATATCATGCGTTATAACATATGGGTCATCAACATTAGTCATCAATATCAGTCATCAAATTAGTCATCAATATCAACATCAACATCAACACATTATGCATCTTAGCTACATCAATGCATCATGGAAAATACATGCAAGCTCTTAATTTTAAGTTTGAACGTCCAGTAGTAGAATCTTTTACCTCAAGATTGGCTAAAAATAATTATTTTTCTAGTTAGCGGTTGAGAATTTTGCAATTAACTTGATCCAACATATGAGGTTGAAACCAATTCAACCTTGGAAAATTCCATAATTTAATTGCTCCACGAATTATTTGCCAATTGAACCTTTAAGATAAAAATCCAAATTAAAATGCAAATTAATTTATTTTAGCACCAACAATTACCACTTGATGGGCATACCAAAAACCCAATCAAAACTCACCAAATAAAAGTCTCAAAATGCCTCAAAAGCAAATGGCTTGAAAAAGACTGTGGCTCAGCTTAGATATGGAAAACAACTCAAGTTTAGGGGGGATTGGCTTGGGGAAGAATGTATACGGCTTCGCAAGGGAAGAAGTAAAGCTCGCTGCTCTGGCTTGGACTTTCGAAAACAACTCGCAAAGGGGATGAATCAGCTTGGGTCTTTGAACGTGAACTGCACGCAATTGGAGGCTTCATCGATAGGGCTTCGGCTGGGTTGGACGCGATGGCAGCTTACGACTTGAACTTCTCTGAACTACGTCAGACATGAATGGAGCACGGTGGCAGGAAATGTGGAAGCTTGACGTGGACGAAGGAAATGGATCTACGACTCACATTGTGACATGTAAGCTTGACGCATACTAAATCTTTGTCGATGATATTGTGCAACTCCAACCCAGGGAGGGCGTTGTCGGCCGACAAAGCTTAGGTGAATGGTGGAGGTGGTGGTGATCAGAGAACGTGGACGACGAGTAGGGTTTTGTTAAAGGAAGGAGATGAAGTTTGAAGAAGATGATGACACACACTTCAAAAATGAATTTTTAAATACACAATTAATAATATTATTATTAATAATAATATTATTATTATTATTATTATTATTATTACTATTATTTTTCCTTTCCTTTTTCCTTTTCCTTTTATTTATTTTTCACATAACTTAAAATCCTTCTCTCTCCTTATTTAATTCCATCAAATCAATTTTTATCTTCGTCTCAAAATAAATATATTCTTACAAATAATTATATCTTTCATAATATAATTATTTTTCTTTTTACTCTAAATATCTTTCCTTCAAATAATTATCCTTCACAATTATTTATCTTTATCTTCTTCTTTGCAAAATGCAATATCTTTTCCTTAAATAAATATATTTTAACAAATTTAATTATCTTTTCTTATATATATATATATATATATCCATATATACGTATAATCATCAAATTTTCAAAAAATTTACACTCTTCAATTTAATTAAATAGCATCCAAATTATTTAATAAATTTCATTTTTCATAAAACCAAATAATTTCCACAAACATCACAAATTCAAATCCTCTAATTAATTAAGTATTCATCCAACAAATATCTAATTAATTCCCAATGTTCCCAAAATCAAATAATTCTCATTATGCAAAAATAACGTCTAATATATTAAATCTAATTAAATAAAACTAAGATAATTAACACAATTATATTTTTAATTTTCGGGGTGTTACAATCTGACTAGGGAAGAATCCATATTCCATTTCTCCTTGAGCTTGTATTATTTTCCATTCTCTTCTCTTTCCTTTTTTGTATTCTTTGTGTAATATATATTGTTCATATTGTACAATGGCCCAAGGCCTACATTCTGTAATATATTACATGTTTATAGCCTTTTCAATCTATCACTTCTTTACTTTCCATCTATCACTGTGTTGTTTGTATTTTATGTCTATAGTAAGTTCTTGGTAAGGAGTCTAGTTTACAACTCTTATTGTGTTAGCTGAGCTATATTCAACACTTGGCTAGTGTATGTCACCAACTTTCTGAGAGTGTAAGTAGCAAGGATGTGGCTAACACGTGCAATGAAGAGCTTTCTCAACCTTATGAGATGACTTCCTTCATTTGTCTCTCGAAATTTAAACAAGTGTGGACACTAGCTACCTAGAGGTCGTTGTCATTAAATTCAAAGCTCTATAAGTCTTATAAGTAAATGCTTCTAGATATATTTCACTTACTCAATATTGGTCACATGGATTCCGACAGGTAACCATGTGTAGCGTTCATTGACTCCAAGAGGAACACGTCTTAATCATAATTTGGTTAAGAACAATGTGTTGCGTTAAAGCTCTCACATTACTTAATCGTCTTACAATGAATATATTTTCCTTCATTCGTTCTTTTATGCAAGCTCGTTCGCATCCCCATCTTGCCACAATTTATTCCTCTTTGCATAAGTCTCTAGGTGTAAACAAGTAGTTATAGTTTATCGTTCTTCACATTTGTTTATTCTTTGATACCACCTGATTGACAAGTAGACTCTAGAACTAAGTTTTGATATCATCTAGAAAATTCTACTTTTTCGCTTATCCTTGGACAAGTAGTAGGAAAACTAGTACTTAACAAGGATTTAGTAATTACACGATGAAGAGGTACATTGTGAGTATTTTGCATACAGTGATCTTTACCAATGATTTATCACAACAAAGCTAATCCAACTGCCTATCAAAAGACTCTTTTGAAAAAGTATAAATAGAGAGTTCGAGTCATTTGAGACTACTTTTTACCTTGATTTTTGCTAAGAGTGAAAACTAGAAAGTGTCAAGGATTTTAGACGAGGAACGAGTTAAATCCGATCAAGATTCTGAAATGAGTAAGGAGACTTTAGCCTAGGAAACTAAACTAGGAAATTGGGTGATTGGAACTGTGAGTAGTTCTCTAACTAAAAGTTTTCAAAATCTTATTTAATACTTTATTGTATTCTTTCGAATCCCTAACTCGTATGATTTTCAACATACTTCCCACCAACGCAAGTGATTTTACTAATAAAAAGAAAGAATTTCGTGAATGACTTTGAGTAGGAGAAAGGTTGTGATAGTTGGCTCTCTGAATGTTGAGTTGCTTTTGATTAAAATGTTGAGATTTAACGTGATGTTTCGAAGTAAGTTGACCTTATACCATTGATGATAAGATGCCTTGTTTTCTGTGTGATCTGGGGTAAGATACTCTATTCTTGTTGTGTGATATGGAATATAAGGCCCTATTCATGTTGTGTGATCTTGAATAGGATACCTCATACTTGCTGTATGATCTGGTATGAGATGCTATTTGCTTACTATGTGATTTAGCATTGGAAGATGCATAATCTGTAGAGGAATTGATGAAATTTGCTTTACGCGTTGAGTTTACTCCACATAGTTGTAACTTGGTAAAAGAGTATGACAAACGCTTGAAATATGTAGAAATATGCAGAGCCAAGGAAAGAGCTACAAGCGTGTGAATGAGATATGCAGAGCAATTATATGAAACGAATATCTGGTATGCGAAAGGCATACATTACGATAAACTTTGAAATGTTCAGTTACTCTACTATGATTTTGATTTCTTATAACTGATTTTATGGCCTTACGGCAACGTTGACTTGTTTAAGGTAATTGTTAAAAGACATCATTCACTAAGCGTTTTCGTCTAACCTTTCAAATATTTATTTCATTTCTACCCCGACCCCACCCTCGAAGTACCGAAGGACATCCAACGTGGAATTTACAATCATGATCCCCTTCTGTGCCTTGTACTCACATCATTTTGGTAGTGTCCACTGTCATTCCGCATAACATGTAGGGGTTAGGAGAGTAAAGTTGAGTCATGTTGAGTCTATGTTTTATCTCTTTTGGAGGACTTGAGTACAAATGATTAAATGTACCCTTATAGTTGTTCATTAATGAAGTGTTCTTCTTTCCTTCAATTTCATCTTCTGCGTTTAAAATTTTAAATTATTAAGTTGTTTTGCTCACTAGATATTTGGCACGTCATCTTCAGAGAGAGACCCTTTGAATGTCTAGGCGGCATGCCCTCCATTTAGTCACGTGGGGTGACATTTGGATGGGGCATGACAAGTGGTACTAAAGCATAAGTTCTTGGGAATGGTCTCAAGTAGAGTCATGCATGTGACGACGTGTAAAGTAATGACATGAGAGTAACAAATTGATGGATATAGGAACTATTACACCACCAAGAAGGTCGAGACGAGTCAGGCAAGTGGCAATAGATCTTCCAGCTACCGAGAGCGCTAATAGAGCTCATGTAACAACCCAACTTTTTATACTAAGCTGAGGTCATTACCTTAAAATAAATAACAATTTCGACAATTTCTTGAAAAGAGGAAAACTCAATTTTCATAACAAATACCATAAAAACATGTTGGCAGGTGATTTTACAAAGTTTAAAGATAATAAAAATAAATAAATAAAAATGTTTAAGATCAAAACACTGAAAATGAACAATGAAAAGAGGAAGGAAAAATGAGTTCTCATGTGGCATATCATGGATCCATCCTGTCACTCGCAAGTTTTCCTCTACCTTTACCTTTGTCTGAAATATTAACATAGAAAAGGATAAGTATAAACATATACTCAATAAGAGACCCACTACTAGTCCTGCTAGGTGTCTGTTAACGTTCCATTAAGGTTCCGTAAGGATGTACACCGAAACTATCGTGCTCTAAACACACGCAATCCAATGATCCGATAGGAACACATCTGGGCTCTCAGTGAACCCGAAGGAAACACCTAAGAGAATCAAGATGTAAGTGACCCCGTCAAACCACCCATAAAACATAACTTGATAAGCTAGTGGTCTCATCAAACTCACATCAGTAATAAAAAGAAATATAACATGACAGACTAGTGGTCCCGTCGAACTCACATCAGTCATAAAAAAGGTGGTGATCCTAAAGGAGACTCATATGGGTACGACCCTAATAGAAAAGGTTAATAGAACAACCATCCATAGCATGTAGCATAATATAAATGTCATAAAATTTGACATGAAATCAATCATAACGTCCTTATCATGTCTCAGTCATCTATATTAGTCGCATTATGCATCTTAGCTACATTAACGCATAATGGAAAATACATGCAAACTCTTAATTTTATTTCGAAGGCCTAGTAGTAAAATCTCTTACTTAAGAGATTAGTCGAACAAAATACTCCTTAGCAGTAAAAATTCTCCAATTAAATCGATCCTAATTATAAAAGGAAATATATGTATCTTAATTAATAAAATTTATAATTGGTTATCCTCAAAAAATTCTTCCAAATTAACTTACCCAAAATTGAGATTGAAACCAATTCAACCTTGATGAGAAAAACTTGTCATTTAAATTTTCAAGATTTGCCAAAGGTACTTTCCAAAGGCATGTAACCAAAATCAATTCCAAGATGAAGTGCCTTTTCTTTTTCTGTTTCTTTTTTCAATGTAAGCATTCCAATGCTCTTTATAGACCCAAATAATAATGTTAGTTATTATCATTTTATTTTTCTTTTAGGATATATATATAGAATACCAATATACACACATATTTTTATTCTCATTATCTTTCCTAAAATGATTAATCAGAACCCTTGCAAAAATAGTAAAAAAAAATTATGATAATAGGACCCATGTCACTACATTTTCTAAATTGCAAAAGTAACAAATTCAAAAGCTGATAACCCTATGATTACCATCTGATAGCTCTCTGATAGCCCTATGATTACTATCTGATATCACTAATTTTGTCATATTCACAATATGAAAAAAATAGGTGCCATGAGCTGATATTTTCTAAATGTTTTTGTCATTTGATGCAATTTTCCTAATTAATTTTTCACAAATAGAATTATCTTTACTCTTTTC
>JBBPDI010084505.1:0-13177 GCA_037974545.1 Cucumis variabilis
TCTTTTCTTTTCCAAACTAAAAAGAAAACTATCCTCTTACAATTTAAGTGAATGAATAACACTCAATTACACTTAAAAATTGAAATAAAGAAAATTAATTAAAGGAATTTACCTTAGCGTTTGGGGTGTTACATTCTAATTTCGACAATCGATCACAAGTTTTTGAGTTGAATCCTAAACTGGGGTGATATATGACAAGAAGACAACTCTATTACATAGTACTTTCATTCCCTAAAAATGATTTGACAAGACCTTGATCTCTTTGATACATATGAGTGGAAGTCTACAAAAGACCAAAAACATTATATTATAGAAAATTTGTAAAAGAAGGTCCTATTACAAATTCCTTGTGGGCCTCAATGTTGAATTTGATGAGGTTAGGGAAAACTACTCTTCCATCAACTAATGATGTTTTTTCTGAAGTTTGCAGGAATGAAAGTCGCATAAGTGATATGATTGGCAAAAAAAAAAAAAAAAACTTGTTGATTCAATTAAGAATTCTACATTGGTTGACTAAAAATAATGTTTTGAAGGCGTTTGACTAATCCAACAAGATACATGAGAAATATTGTGTGTCTCGTGCGATTATTGTAATAAACCTTGATATATGTGTGACACTTGTTGAATTGGAAAAGTTCTAAGTAAGAGAGAGAAATTTGCATCAACATGCTTTTAATGGTACTGTTGTGAACTCCAACCGTTTTAATAAAAAGTAAATTGATTGAATCTGAAAGCTGATAAAGACCAATTCCTCATCTGTCTGGTAATCCTAGTGTTTCATTGGCACAATCAGGTAAATGTTCTTAAGCCCTTTCTTGCCTTAACTGCTCTCTCCATGGATCATAGATTATGTAGCATCTCGAATCATATATGACCAGTCTCTTTTGTGTTCTCGAATCATACTCTCCTGTATATTGCAATGAACAAATTTGCATTGTCGATGGTAGTTTCACCACTATTGCAGAAAAAGGAACTATTCTTTTGACAACAAAACTCATGTTACATTCTCTTCTTCATGTTCCAAATTATACTGCAATTTGTTATCTATTAGTAAAATTTATAAGTATGGTAATTGTCGAGTTGTCTTTTGTGAATCTCAATGTACTTTTCAGGATTAGAATTCATTAGGAGACGATTGAACGGGATAAGATGATTGGTGATCTCTATTTACTTTAATTTCATTTAGTCAAAATAATTAACTCAGGGCATAAGTGTATGTTATTCTTCTGTTAAAGAAACTATAACGCTTTGGTATTGTAGATTGGGACATCCAAATTTCTTTTACTTGAAGTATTTGTTTCCAATTTTATTTAAAGATCTTGATATAAAGCCTCTTCACCATTTTACTTAATTCATACTCACGTGTGGGGTTGGTCAAAAGTTTTGACTCATGATGGTAAGCGTTGGTTTGTTATCTTTATAGAAGACCAAACTTGTTTAACTTGACTTTGTCTTTTAACAAAAGAAAATCAAAGGTAAAAAAGGTTTATGTTCGCCTTTACAATAGGATTGAGACCCAGTTTCAAACTAAAATCCACATTCTTCACTTCGATAATGGTACTGTATATTTTAACGAACAATTAACTATTTTTTTTTTGCATGTATGTATATATATATATATATATATATATACATACATATATATATATATGCATGTACATGTATGTATACACATATATTTATATCACATAATTAATAAGATAGAAACAATATTTTACTTCTCTTTATCTTTTGTCTTCATTATCTCGTAGAAATCATACCACATTCAAATTAAGTGCGACAAAGTAGACAAACCCAAAGTTGCATTTGAAAAGTATTAAATACTAAATTAAGTGGGATTTGGAGGCACAATAACAAAGTGTGTGTATATATATATACATAATAGTGAGTAATTGCATGTAGTTAATTAAGCAAATGATTTAATAATTTTTATTTGATATATAATTAATATTTTTTTTTTTTTTGCTTGAAATTGGTTGGTTGGTCATCTCAAAAGAAATAGAAATAATTATGCTAGCTTTTCTTCACCCAAACATTAAAAAATATACATATTACGTCATATATCAAAATGGAAAAAGTTATCTCACGATTAGGATAAGTTTCTTTAATGGTTATTTTGGAAGTAATATAATAACTACAAATATTTAACTTATAAAAAATGACATATTTTATTATACCAATTAATATATATAGGTGTAGAACTTGAAGATGTTGAATTTAATAATATGCACCTACGTAATATTTACGTATATCTTCATTTATTATATTATTTAAATTAGAAAATTCCATTTTGTTAACCAACTCCATTAAAAAAGAAAACAAAAGGGAACAATGTGGATCACACATGCACATAAAATTTTAGTAGGTGTAAGTACTTTCAATTCTTGTAGAATTGATTGTAAATAGAATACTTACAAATACTAATTACGAATCTAACTTTATTAAATTACTCTTTCAGAATCATTAATAATTTTCTTTTTATTTACATGTTTAAGATATTTTATGATATTAATGTTAATTGATTAAAGATAAGTTAAAAGTATTCTCGGTGATATAATTTTTTATTTTAAAAGTTTAATTTGATCTTGATTTTTAATGTTAACTTTGTATTAAATAAATAATTAAGATAATAATTTAAAAAAAAAAAAGTAAAAGAAAAAGAAATGATACTTGACACAATGCATCCTATATACCTTTAAATTCGAAAGAGACATTTTGTCCTAAAATGAATTTTCGAAACCAGAGTTGAAATTTTTATGGAGTTATGATTATGTATATATAGGTCAATTACTGCTCTTGTTATTTGAGCTCTCAAATATTTTATCTTTTATCAATCATTGGGTTGGGTTGTGTGTATTGCATGTATATTCTTGACAGATTTATTTCAACTTTTGAAGTGTTATGTGTTACGATTTTTCGATAGTTTCGTGAATTGAAAAAAATGATGTTTTCTTAGAGTAAGTACTCTCATATCGTGGGAGCTTAAAGAATAAAACTTGAATTTCTTTTGAGTTTAGACCTATCCGTTATTAATTTACGTGCATTCTTGCACAATCGAGCACAATTCTATTAGATTAAAGTATTCCTCAAAGCAACGATGGAAAATTATTGAGAGAAAAATGTAATAAATTAAAGAGTTCAGTCCAATGAAATAAAAACTTTGGGCATAAATTAGATCCAAATTTTAATTTAATTGCAAATAATTTTAAAGTGCCGAAAGAACAGAGAAATAATAGAAGGTGTCAATATATATAATAATATATGGTTTGTTTTCAAATAAGGATGGCATATTAATTATAAAGAATGGATTGTGGATGGACGGTTTGTATAAGATAATGATATGTAATGTAGATGTGAATTTGAAAGTAACGCAAATACAATCTATCTTATTTTATTTTACTTTTAGTACAATAATTGCAACAATGAAAAATCACAACTTTTGAACTCAAGAAAATTTGTTTTGTGTAGTGAAAAAAAAAAAAAAAACAAGTTATAATAATTAAGTCCATAGCATATGCATTTATTATTTGCAAAAATGGCAAAAACAAAATTGATCAACCTATATATAAGATGTAAAATGTCATAATGCTCGTTATTGATATACATTTGATACACCCGATAAATCTAATATCCTTTAATGCATCTAATACTTCTTGATACACCTGATAATTTTTTATTTACATTTGATACTTCTTGATACCTTTTGGACGACGTTGATACACTTGATGCACCAGGGTACTCTTTGATACATTCGATTCCTTTTGATACACATAATATTCTTTGTTACACTAGATTCTTCTTAATACACTTAATATTCTTTAGGCCTTGATACACTCAAATGCATCATTGATAAATTTGATACATTTTATGCACTTCTAATAAACTTGTTATGCTTCACTGGTATACTAAAAAATTTTAATACGCTAGATACATGTGATATGTTTGATACACTTGGTGTACTACTGATACACTTGTAACTTGATTGATATACTTGATAATGATTCACTTTACTGATATGCTAATATATTTTACTAATATGTTGTTTATATATTTGATATATAATGACACAATAAGTATATCATTCATATACTTAATAATACTATAATGAACTGCATAAGATTAAAATCACGTAGTAAGTATATCAACACACTACTATATATAATAACCATTATTTTCCTTTATATTACAATTAATGTATCATTGATATCTTAAAATCAAGATTAATACAATATAAAAGAGAAGAATTCATGGTTGCATAATAGTAGTACACCCTACAAAACCACGGGAAAAAAACAAAACAATAAATAAAACTTAAAGAATGATTAGGGCAATAAAAAGGAAAATACGAAATAAGTTATTGAAAAGTAGTTTGAGAATAATGATAAATTTAAGATGAAGAGTATTTTTAAAAGTGAGAATTTTGTCATATTTGCACAAATTTTAAACAATGTACTATATTTGCTATATAATATTCTCAAAAGATGCCACTACAATTTTCCTTTTACATTTTTTCTATTTTCTCAATATTTTAGTCTTATTTTGATGCATATTCAATTAGGCCAATTAAAATAGGAGAATTTACATAAATAGAAGAAAATTGAAAAGTATTTACATCCTATAACAAAAAAAATATAATACTTTGAACTTGAGTTAAAATTTTAGTTATCAATTTTAGATTTGGATTAAAATTTTGGTACAAACATTTACCTAATTTTTCTAATTTTTTAAAATCTACCGTTAAAATAGAGCTTAGTGATTTTAGCCATTCTACAAGACTTGGAGATTTAGATTTGGGCTTTGAGGCCCATATGTCATTAATTTTGGGCCCCGCGGGATCTCACGGCCTTAAAGAACAGCAAAAAGAATAAAAGTTAAAGAGTTAGTCAAATTCAAACTTATACCCTTTCCTCTTTAACTTTATCACTGGAGCTTTGAAAGACAAATCACTTTTTCTATACCTATTTTTCGTATACAAAATCAATCTTAAATATTTTTTTAAATATAATAATTTTTGAAATAATTTCTATCGATGACAATTTTATAATCTACCTGTCGCATAATAACCGATCAGTATAAAAGGTATTACTTATTTTTATTTTTAAATTTAAATCCTTTAAATATTTTAATAATATAAGAAATTGCATTCCATAGCAAATGTGTTCTATATATTAGTATCTATGTTATATTGCAATTAAAGAAGTAAAATCAAACGTTACTTTAGATTTGATTTGTAATATTTTATTTTATTTATTCCAAAATTACCTCTAATTAAAAATTAATATTACTTTTTCTTAGCTAGTTAGTTAAGTTATTTTTGTCTTTTTCAAATCCTCGATTTAAAGGTTTCTAATTTATTACGATCAAGATAAGGTTAATTGAAGGTATATCTACTTGTTTTATGGTTTGTATTTGAGATTTTAGATTGTAATAATGAGGGTGAAACAGTGCCACCATCATCATCACAAGAACTATGTGATTCATCGTTGTTACCTCACTAATTCTTCACAAGAAGAGAGAAATTTTTTATGTACATTTAGGAGTATTTTTAAAAATAGCATAATAAATTAAAATGTTTAGAAGAAATAATTTTTTATTCATTAAAATTATTAATTTCGATACACTTTTGAAACTTCTCGAACAATTTTCTTGAGGTGAAACTATTCATAATACACATTGGCCTTTGCTTGTAGAGATTCTCATAATTAACTTGCTTCAAAACATTGAATAACGGAATTATCCGCATGTAATAGGTAGGTATAAAAAGGTTAGAACAACTTGGGGAGATGGGCAAGAAGCGAGAGACAAAGAAGACCTTCAACTAGTAATAAGTGGAATTATGTATGACACCCCATGCAGATTGCAGGAAACAGTTCCAATTCAATCAAAGAATGGAACTTTTCCTTCTTTGTCACCCACAAGACGGGCAAACAAAGAGTTAAAGCTTACTTTGAGAGCAAAAGTTAAATTTTCAATTTTAAATAACATAAATACACACATTCTAAATTTTAAAATAACACATAGATGTCGCGACGTGATCGCGACGCGGAGCAGTCGACCTCCCCGTTTATTTAATTTCAATTGATAAGTAATTTTGGAGTCGCGACTAACCATATTAAGGTGTGATTGGTCACAAAAAAAAATGGTCTACGTAAATTTATGAGATTTAAGTTCGGGAGTCAGTTGTGCATAGGGAAGGTATTAGCATCCTACAACACTCATAGAATGGTTGCCCAATTTTATCTTCTAAACTAAATTATAGGGGTTCATAAAACAAAGTTTTTTTTTATTTGAGTTTTTTAAATGTCCCATGGTTATCAATTCACATCGAAGAAAATAAAACCTAAAACCTAAGCATGAATTGATAATTATGGGTGGCATAGGAGCCATTAAGAAAATGAAATTTATTTTTTTTAAAAGACTTTTTTTTATTCTCAAGAATATTAAAATACCAAAACTTTAATATTTTAATCTCCATCATAGATGTCTAATGAGAAATTTGATGTATCTAAGAATTAATAAATTCATAAAAAACTCTTTTATAACATGAAATGTGTTTATAAAAAAAACAATCTATTAATTAAAATTTAAAAAAGAGAAATTTCATGCATTTATGAAATTTAGATTATAAAATCCATAAAAAAAAATACTTTTTCTCCAATTTAGGTTTTACATTTAAATTTAAAAAAATAAGAGATAATAATAATAACAAAAACAATTGTGAAATTTGAGAAAATAAATATGTTGAGATAAAATAAATATAGACATGTCAGATGCAAAATAATTAATTAATGTCAGGATGCAAAATAATTAATTATTCAAATTAATGGAAGATACGAATAAATAATACAGTAGTCAAATAACTATTGCCATATGCAAACAAATACACAGTAGCCAAATGGATAACACAATAATTCATTAATTAATTAATGCATAGATGCCACATAATTAAAACAAATATAGAATTAGTGCTAATTAATGCAGGAATTTAAACTGATACCTGGGTGCCTAAACCAACATGCTAATTAATTTAGGTAGAATAATTAACCCATCAATAAACAATAATTTACAAATTAGTAATTCAAAGAATAATTAACGCTATCAAAAATTAATTCAATAATTAACGCAGCAGCCATAATTAACGCAGAATGAAAAACATGAGGGGAAAAAAATTACGATGAATTTAAATCCTTAAATTAAATTGAAAGAAGAGAAAAAGAAAAAAAAAAGAAAAAAAAATTACCTGGCAAAACAGACTTGGATTATGATCCTCTCAAATTCTTCTCAAAAGCCCCCTTACAAAAATCTCATCCTTCTCTTTTGATAGTTTTTTTTCAGTGAGGTGAAGTGAAAGAACTGACAGAAAGTGGGAGAAGGTGGAAGAGTGGGAGAAAATGAAAGAGTAGGAGAACGTGGGAGAAGGTGGAAGAGTGGGAGAAAATGAAAGAGTAGGAGAACGTGGGAGACTGCGTGGTGAAGAAAAAAAAGGGTAGTTGAGAGAAAATAGAGGAATCAACAAAGGGGTAGTTGAGAGAAAATAGGGGAATCAACAAACCCTTTTTTAAAAAAAAAATAATTTTATTATTATTTTTTTTAATTTATTATTATTTTAAATTTATTTTGTTTTTTTAAAAAACATAATATTTAAAATTAAATTCAAATTCATTTATAATATATATATATATATATATAAAATAAATAAATGTGCGACCAAACATGGTATCTACAATAGAGATAATGGAAGAATGAATGAACATGCATATTCAAAAAGTTTGAAATGACTAAATATCACTTCAATGAAAATTTAAAATTCAAATATCATTCAATTATATAAAAATTTAATAAATAGTCAACTACACACGAACTTGGAATTGCCAAACTTTTGAGGGAATATTTTCTCTCTACTTTATTCTTAAGGTACGAACGGTAAGATTTAGTAAATCTAAGCATTTAAGTATTAATTAATTGTCACATTATTCAATTTTATTAATTTCTAAGATAAAAATATAGTTTGACAATGAATTTTAAATAAATTTGATTTAGAAGTAATAATTTAGTTATCTACGCTAAGGTAGTTAAGGGAAAACTCTCCATCTGAAAGTGTGTAATTAGTTTTTTTTTTTTTAAAAAAATCATTAACTTTTTTTAATAAGCATTTTTAATAAATATAAACTTTTTTTAAAAAAAATTAAAGATCATCTTTAATAAAATAATTTAGATAACAAAAATCAAATGTCTTCAAACGAGTGGTTTTCTAGGTACTAATACCTTCCTTAAACTCAACACTTTCGAACATATCTTTGAAAAAATAGATCATTTTTATCTTTCTTATTTTAAAAAAATAGAGTGATAAGTTACACATTTCAAAATGATTGGTGTGCCACTCCAAATCTTTCACCAAAAAAAGAGACTTGTAGGAAAAAGGACATCGGCAGCCCCGCGTTCCGATAATGTTGTAACAAGATCTTTTAGTATCTCTTCTAATGTAGAAATATCTTTTCATATTTATAAATATACAACAAGATATTGGATTACCTATATAAAAAAATTGTATTTGTTTTCTCAAAATAATAATTTTGAAGAGGAACTAGAAACCAAACTATGACTTTGTTTAATACCATAACTCTTAACTTGATTTTAAGAGATTAGGAAATTATGTTTCTACGAGAAGATATTGTTTTCAAAAGTCAATAGCCTGAAGTTAATTAGTTCCTACATCTAACCATACTGACACTAGTTTTCATAGAACCTATACACATCGTGATTTTATGGATTGAAAATGAAATCATAAACAAATTTGGAGCATTCAGATTTCATCTTTGTCTTTCAGTGATATTTCTATTAGTTAGTAATCATCAAATACATCATATTTTTAATCCTTCAAAAAGTCAACATAATTCTAAAATCGATGATTTAAAATTAATTTGTGCATTTAATCTCTCCTAAAGATGATACTAGCTCGATCTCTATGATCGTTTTACTATATTATAATTTGAAATGTGCATTGCACATGTCCATCATTTGTCAATATCAATCATTTGTCAATTGGTTAATGAGAACTATCATTATTGTTAGTTATGGAGTTCACCTAATATCGAGGGACTATTTGGGTCCCAAACTAAATAGAAATGGAGTGCGCTCTAATATGTCATTTCTTGTTTGGGCTAGATTATGGAATCCTTTTTCAATTCTTCCTAATTCTTTTCATAATCCTTTCCCGACATTCATCCAAACTTCTAAAATAATTTCTTTAAATTAATTAACATAACTAATCCTTCTGTATTGTCACAATTTACACTACATGCAACAAAGACAAAATAAAGGCATTTCCAAACTTGCTTTTATTAGTTTTGAAAACACATACCAATTTTCAAATATTAATTTTATAGCACTTAATCAAATAAGTTTTTTTTCCATAGTTTTTCACATTTTTATTTAGTATAAATGCATTAGACTAATCACTTGTACGTATTTACTGAGTGCATGCAGTAAAGTCATACAATAACACAACCTTTTTTTCTGTAGCGACCATGACGAATAATTTGTGGAGGCATTGGTGGTGACAGTGACTTTTCAAGTGTGATGCATAGATAGTCGTTGAGGACTCGAATTTGATCAATAAATTGTTATTGAAGTTCTTGTGCTCTTTGTAATTGTTGTTCAAGCTTGGTTTTCACATCATCTTGCAACTTGGTCTCAAACTTGACATTAGAAAACGAGCCATGAGTGTAAGCTTTTCCTCCGTTTTGTTGTACAACTCCATGCACTGTCTCTATAAGTTTCTCCACTTGTTCAATCTTCTTTGTTTCATTATTGGTTTTGCTATTGAAAACAAAGCAACGGTTATTCTTGCTAGCGGCTATGGTATCTTTCAACCCCACAAGGCATTCTCGACCCAAGTAATCTTTCAATGTTTCATCGTTGTCTTCGAGTTTGTCACATCCGATGAAGAGAACAATGACAAAGTCTAGAATTTTTGTTCGGAACAAAGTTGTGAACGGTTCGAACAATAGTCATTTCTTCTTCTGAAAATCAAATCCTCACTGAAAAAACTAAAATAAGCGCATAAATACCCTCTTTGCCACTAAATTCACACATTTAGCTATTTCTTTTACAATATATTTTGATCCAACACTTGAACAAAACAATCCTACATACATACATCATATTAGATTATTCAAATCACCATTCCAATTACAAGGAAATATATTAACATCAATATATTACATATTACATTTAATGTGCGTTATTCTTTTGGCTTTTGTTTAGTTTTTCCATTATTATTACTATTATTATTAATCTATATAAACTTACATTCAAGTTAATGAATCAGATGCAAAGCTCAGATTTCATTCTACATATCGATATTTTCAAACGGTTCAATATCGATCTGAAAGTGAATCTATTGATATTTTCATTTTACATTTTTATCGGCTCATTTTGGTCTTTGCATTGACCATCAATTAATTAATTTAAAATAATAATGATAGTAAACTATTTTTTAATTAATTTTAATAGTGATGGAAGATTAAAGAAACTAATTCAATTATAATTTTTTACATTTTCTAATTAATTATTCAGGGAGGAGTAAAAGAAAGTTTTTATAGGATTTTTGGGCTGCCAATTTGGAATTGGTTGAGTGGTCTTATTAGAGCCCACTTTGCATTTCGGGAAAATGTTTAAAAAATGGTTATTATAAAAAGTTTTTTAGAGGATTTAATTTAGTAGAGAAACCCAAGTTTCATCCCTCAAACATTTCCAATCACTCTATCCTTTAACCACATTTGTTGTCCACAACATCATCTGGCAACCAACTTTAATTTGGAGACAATCTCCGGCTAACTCACATGCAAAGACCTCCATTGCACAACTTCGACAGACCTTATGTCATTCGGTTTGATGTTTATCTCCAACGACCAACTCCATTTGTTATCATCATAAACAATTAATTATATTTCATTTATCATTTTAAAGACTATCTTTAACGATATTGTTTGAATTGATCGATTATATATTAAAATTAAAAACAAAACTCGATCAATCAAAGTAATTTTAATTACAACTTTAAAAATTATTAATTCATAGTTTTTAACAACCTTCTTTTACAGTAATTTTTCATTAATAGAAACACTTTCCAAGTGTACAACAATCCAAACCAAACTTGTATATGAACAAAATTTTAGAAAAATATAACCAAACAAGTGTCTATTTTGATTATATATATAAAAGTGTTTAAATGAAAATGGCTTAATAAAAACCATCATTTTCAGACAATCCAAACATACCTTAATTCAAGTTTTTTTTTTCTATATTCAAATAAGACCAATCCTTAGTCAACAAACTTTTTGTTTTTATTTGTAAAATATGATATTTAACATATCAATACTTCTATTTCATCATAAACAAATCAACACCTAAACACAGACTTCTTTAGCCTATGATAAAATAATCAAACTCTCAAAACATAAAAAGCTTTCCATAATCAAACTCTCAAAACATAAGCTTCATAGATGATAACATCAAAAATATGATATCTAACATCTCTTAATTCAAGATTCTTCTAAAACTTTATGTTTCTATTTGGTTATTTTACAGGTTTGAACACATTAAGGGTAGAGTCCGACTATAATAACAAAATGGAATTAAAATGGACGAGAACATTGTCTAATTGTATCGATCATCGTCAAATCATCAAATAACGGACAATTTTGCCTCTATCTTGTAGCTTCGGGCTGTTGTAAGGCATAATGCCTCCGTTTTTTGAAAGACACACAACATCGTGATGCTTTGAAAACGATTTACACGATCTTTTCGTTGAGTGTGTGAATCGTTGTGACATTGTCCTTAGCATCGTAGCTCCATTGCGATGTTATAATTAAAGCAATGCTTTGCCACCAAGGTCAGAGAAAATTCATCCCAGCTAGCTCTCAACACGATTCCTTTATATTTTTCCACTATTTTGGTATGTTCATGTATCAATTCAATTCCTTGGTGTTCATTTATGAATATTATGGGCTAAAATATTGTATTCTGACTTGGGTGTTTAGGTCTCTTTCTCTATTTCTGTATTTTTTAGGTTTCGTATTTAACCCTTATGTTGTATTGTTGATTTAGTTTTGTTTCCAATATATAGGATGTTTAGCAATTTTATGATCACCGCTTTGATTAATTAATTTATGATTTGTAATTGATTGTATTTTAATTACAAGAAGTGTTAAATTACGTAGACTTGCAAATCAAATTAGACGAGTATTGTTCTAACTAACTTAAGATTGAATAGAGATCAAAATAATTAGTTTAGCCATTTAAAAAGTTAATTATTTTATTTAACGTAGCAGAGAGATATCTTAATGCAATTAGGATAATTCACAACCCAAACTAGACTTTTTTTAATTGATTTGCAACCTTTATCATTTGATTTTTGTTTTCTTTCAATTTCATTTATTGCAATAATTCATCACCAATCCCCCCTCTGACTTCATTGGTTACCCTTGAGACGTGAGCTATTTATTTGAGAAACTAACATACTTCTTGTATTCAACTCAATTTTACTACTAAGACTGGTACTTGTAGTAGATTCGGTTTAGTACATGACTTGAGTTTAGGCAATGAAATCTGCTTGACCAATAGACTTTGGAACTCAAATTAAAAATACTTTACAACCCCTCAAACACACCGCTTCGACTCCATAAACTACAATAAAACCAACTTTGCACCCAAATAGTTGGCCCTTTAAAATATATGTTATCTTGAATTGAAGTAGAGAAATTAATCAAATAGAAAATGAACTCAAAACTCAAATGGTAAAGATATAATCAGCATTTTGAAGTCTAGAAATCAAAACATCTAACTAAACCTAAAAAGATAAAAAATAAAAGTATATTAATTACTTTGAAACTTAGGGACAACAAAATCTACTACTTAAACAAATAAGGACAATATAGTTTCATAAATATTTTCCGTATACATGTATAGATCATATATAAATACCCAAAATAGAACAACCTCATAATGGTAGGAGAAGCAAAATAATGACAATGATGATAACAACAACATAAGAATAAAAACAATTAAACCAATGAGAATCTTCATCTTCCTCATTCGAAAAAGATAAGATGAGATGTGCTCCTATCTCCATAGGTTTTTTGGGTGGCTACTCTATTTTACAAAATTAGCTACA
>JBBPDI010084522.1:0-13172 GCA_037974545.1 Cucumis variabilis
CTTTTGGGAAAAAAAATGTCCTTAAGCCCCCCCCCCCCCCCCCCACATATCTAAAATTACAAATAATGCTCTCCTAACAATTAAACACATTCTCAAGTATGCGTTCTCTAAATGAAACATAACTTAATTTGCAAACTCAGCATAAAACAAGAACTTATTCAAACTTACAGAAAATGAAAAACGAAAAGCTTGTAAGATGCACAATTTTTCATGATAAAATGAACTTACAGGAAATGAAAAATGATAAACGAAGTAGATTCAAATTATAAAATTACAAATAATGTACCAAGGTAGAATCCCAAACAATTGTGCCTTGCGAGATTGACAAGCTTGTGAGTGATTGAGAGGGGGTCTAATTGCGGCAATTCCTGCGAGTTGTACGCCCCTAAACAAAAGGGTTCCATGAACACAGACTGATACTTCAAAAATATCGAAGTCTTCCTAAGAAAAAAATAAATGCACACACATTCGTGTTTGTTTAATTCTCAGTTGGGAACATATATATAAATGTGAGACAAGAACTATGAACTTACCTTTGTGCTCCTTTAGTTTGTTAAAAAATATGGTCTTAAACATTTACATATGTGTCCTTCGTGTTCAACAAAATTATATCCACCAAAAAAGATCCACAAAATACTTCAAAAAAGTTTATAAAAAAATTTGATGCTAAGCACGATATATATGCTTAAATAGGTATCGTGCTTAGATAGGAACTCCACCCATTCAGATCTTTCATTGATGTCACTTTGAGAGTACATACGAGGTAAATTTTTTATATGTGGACAATAAAATGGTTCTAAATGAGTTTGATTCAAAATATATGACATCATGATGGTTTTAAAATTGGTATACTTACGACATCTACAATAGAAGTACTCATTAACAAAATTATATCATGCATGAACCGCATGACATAATAGCTGCATTCTGTTACCCTCGATTGCTTGGTACACTGTGGATGCACATACAACATTATACATGTATGTTAAAAGTAATAACTTTAATTTACAACTATCCTAACGAACAAATTTACATACCTTCACGACCTTCCAGTTTGGTTTTTTTTATTCGATATATTGAATGACCTACAAAATAATATTGGATTGTTACATACTTAAAGTAGTTGCATACAGAAAAAATAAATTAACAATATATGTATGACATACATTTCAAGTACTTTAGACATGTCTTTGTCAATCTATTTCTTCAAAGGGTCGATCCAGAACGCAGCACCCTTTGTGTTAATTATAGCGACCAAACTCCAGTGATTGCTAAGAATACGTTTGAAACAGTATGACTGCATATTTGACTTGTGCATTCGAAACATGAATGACAGTGAAAAGATCATGCACTTACTTGGAGTTGTTAAGAAACAATACTAGTTGGTCATACTCTGCTCCAAGTAATCGAGCGTTCAACAACTATGCACGTCATTCTTTGTAGCACAAAAAATAGATTGATCCGGCATCTAAGAACTTGTATAAACTCAAACTTATGCCTTCATCCATAATCGTGTAAAGGTACCTACAAGTGTAATGACAAGCAAATGAAAGTAAGAAAATTGAATTATAATAAAAGAAAATGCAAAAAATTTATATGTTTCTTTATTGAACAATAAGCGTAGTAATAACATATCTTACATCATGTACGCATCGAGACATGCCGCACATGTTAGTTGCATTGAGGAGAAATCTCTCAGCAACACAATCATTACACAACATTTCCTCCTCACACTAAAGACCTCAACAGGCGTGGTTATTTGAATCGGTGACCCCATATGCTCAATTAGTCTTACCAAACATCAAAGGGCCACTGGAGCACATCGATATGCTACACTCGAGAATGTGAGCAAATCCTTACTCAAACCCGCAGTCTCCTTGTAATACAAAGATTACAATTAGTTTAGCATAAATTAATGCATGAAATAGCAACGCAAGAAGACACGATATTCTCACTCCAAGTAACAATGAGATGGCATGGCCACAGTAAGTGTGAACCCACTTCCTATGACATTTTGATGAGTCCTTTCTTCGTTGTGATGGAAATTGCACATTCACCATCCAAGATAACATCTACTGACACCTTTATGTTGTCATTGTCACCTTCATGTTGTCACCGTCACCTTTTGAATCAAATATTGTCCTGTGGGCAATGACATTATCTTGCATTTTAAACGCCAACATACACGAGATTTTAACCTACGTCAAGGTATTCGTTAAATGTGTGTACATACACGTAGATATATTAAATAATCACATAACACTTTGGATTCATGAACTGTGATCAAAACTAACCTTCATTTGATTTGATCTTACATCTGCCACATTATCTTCTTTCCCTCCTACGTCTTTAGGAAAGAAAGTGCATTGTCAGGACAATATACAAACAAAACATCTAACTTTAAGGATTAAGGATTAGTAAAAAATAAACCTTCATTTCTTCCTTCACTTCGGCCACGTCATTGGTGACTTTCTTTGGTTCTAAATCAGTGGCTACATCTTCAACCTCATTATCTGAATCCCCTTTCATGGATAGTGTTACTTTTGAACACATACTCCATTCTTCTTCTTCATCGCCTATGCCACCTTCACCTTTTTCATTTTTAATAGCTCTGCTTCTAACTCCTTAATTCTTTCTGTCATTTGATCCCGTTCTTCATACATTGTCTTCTCTTATTTTTTTTCAATTTTAATTCTGTCCAGGTATAAAAATACTTTTTCTTGGTGACATACTTTCCCACTCCTTGAACTATTCTCTGTCGAACTTTACCACCCAATGCTTAGGTTAGTATATCATTACCACCTGATAAATTACGTGCCTTCTGGGTGGCTAATAGTTTGTCCTAATAGAGTAGAAAAAATTAAAAATTATTAGTTGCACAACCATGCAAAAAGAAAAATTTTTAACGTATTAACTTACTATAAGATCAACAACGTCATTCATCTTTTTATCTAGAAATTCTCCCTTACGATCCAACCACACTTGTTTCCATACTACTAATCGATCAATTTGATCAGATGAAGAAGATGCCCGCTAGATAAAAATAGATGTTTTATAATATTAAAAAAATATCAAAGGAACACATGTTTACTACTTGAATAACCAAATAAGACAAAAATCGTGACTTACCAACTCATCAATCAGATTTGCATACCCATTTCTAGATGTTTGATGGTTGTATTTGTTTTGCTTCATTTTCAGTTTCCTTTCTTTACTATTTTTCTTTAGAAAAATTGTATCAACTCAATTCAATTAGCATATCTAAGTAACAAAGTTTAAATAAAGTCTAACAAATGGTTTGAAAGTTCATACTTACTTCAAAATCTTCCTTTAAGCGTGAAGCGACAAATTCAACCCAATGGTCTTGATTGATGAATGAGTACTCAGCTGGTGGATATTTTAACTTCTCTACATCGTGCTTAAACAGCAGTACGTATGTCATTGTCAATCTGGACTTAAATCTACAAAAGCATACTCGCATTTTGAAGGACACTTTTCTTCGAGTGCGGGTCAAGAATGAAACCGACCTATAATGTAAAAAACACATTCAAAATATTCAATCTGAGCTACTGGAAATTTTATTGTACTTAAAATGACTTAGAAGGATTATTACCTCAATCAGGTCGAAGATCTTATCCTTCATCTCTTTAGGAACCGCAAGCCAACTAGAGTATGTGATCGAAATGTGAAACCTTATCGTCGTTCCTACAAAACTTTTGAGCTTTGTTGCATTTTGACCAATTGGTTGACCCAATTTATTGTAGTCAACCACCTTTCTTCGTGCCCCACTTCTAACACGTGGTATCTCCATTCCCGTAAGGCCACGTTTTCTCTTGTGGCTATTGCTTTCCCCTCTTTCATGGGGTGTAGCAAGTTGATCGCATACCGCATCGTCGTCCTCTAAATGAACCATTACTGAAAATGTGGTTTCAAATATAACACAAGAGACTATTAGTAATAATACTTATGTAATTGTAAGGAAGAAAAAGATGGCTAGTTAGAGAATCACGACAGGATTTTCATAGTGAAATGTGAATCATCTGTGGTTCTCAAATAAATCAAGAAATTGTTCTTGCACATTTACTTACGTAAAGTTCATAATAGCTATGATAGAACACATAACACTTTCAATGTAGCATATCTAACACACAATAGTGTCCGAATTTTAAAAAAAAAATAAAGTCTTGAACATGAAATGAAAATTTGAAAACGGTAGATTCTAAAGTAGTGGTATCTGAAAATGATATTTTCCTACAAAGAAAAAAAATGTCAATCATTAACTATATGTAATAAACATTAAATAGAACCAAATATCTGAAAGTACGCCTTTTACTTTACATACTTCTGAAAGTCAAGTGGTAATCCATGTGCCTTCACAATCAGGTCTAGTGTATGTTTCCCCACTTTCATCAATATCATCTGCTGTTGTCCATTTTGATACTAGGGGATAGTTCTTCAACAGATCTCCTAGGTCATCATCATCAGCACATTTTTAAGGAAAGTCCTTTTGTGGTGGCATCACAAGAATCGATCATCTTGCATCAACAAGATCTATGACATAGAATATTTGTCTCCCGTGTGTGGCAATAATAAACGAATCTGTAGAGTGTTCGATTCGGCTAAGGTCAACCAGGGTGAAATTAAGATTGTCCATTCGAACACCAGTATTATTTTCAACCCAATTGCATTTGAAAAGAATAACCTTAAACGTATTGTAGCTGACTTCCCAAATCTCTTGAATCATCCCATAGAAAGATATAGCACCAACGACTGTATTTTTATCCTTTGCACTAAACACTTGCATTGTCGTTGCGACTAACATAATCCCATTGTTTTGAACAGTTTGATGGTCATCACGGGACTTTGTGTGGTAACAAGATCCATTAATCATATACCCATTATACATCATTAAACCAGGATAGGGACCATGTGCTAGCCAACGCATGGTGTTCGAGACAACTTTTCCTTCCTGTAATTCACTTATAACCTATTGAAGACAATAATCAGTCGTTGTAACTAGTAACCAAACAAAATGCACTTTGATAGTTCATTAACCTGATCTCATATCTATGCACTGAATGATTGATTATGTTCAACTTGTAGCCATTGTTCATTTTTTGCTCTTCTTTGGATCGGTGTATAATCATAGGAATGCCTACTCTATGTATGGGTATACTTCTTTAGTGTTCTGTAAAACATGAAGTTGTGCTTGCTTCAATTGTTGCACATCGGGGCAAACATATGTTCCTGCTGATAGCGGTCTATCGCTTTGTTTATTTTCCCTTGAATTGAGTGATCCAAGTCTAATAGGATCTAATTCAGAAAGAAACTCCGAACATAATTCAACAGTCTTCTCACATATTTGTGCTTCTGCAATGCATCTTTTCGGTCAAGTTCTATCACAAACATAACTTTTTAACACTTTCATGCATCGTTCAAATGGGTACATTCACTGCAAATATACAAGTCCAAAAAGCTTTACTTCTCTCACAAGTTGAACGATAAGATGAACCATAATTGTGAAAAGCGAGGGTGGAAAATACTTCTCAAGATTACATAAAGTGAAAGTTATATCTTCTTGCAATGCATCAAGCTCTGAGACAAAAAAACTTTTAATGCAAATCGTATCGAAGAAAAAGCATAGTCTACTAATAGTGTACCTCACATTCTTCGATAGGACTGAGTGTATTGCAATTGGAATCAATTGTTGCATTAAAACATAACCGTTATGCGATTTAAGGTCGGGCAGTTTTAAGTCATCCAATGAGATACAATTTCTAATATTTGATTAATACCCTTCTGAAACTTTAATCTTAGATAAAGGCTTACCAAACCGACACTTCTCTTCTCTTGACAATGTAGAACATACCGCGGGTATGTAAGTTCTATTACCTGTAAACATTGGTGCCAATTCTAGTCTAATTTTCATTTCAACTAGATCAAGTTTAGTATTCATACCATCTTTATTTTTTCCTGGTATATCAGCAAGGTTCCTACTATGTTCATGCATACATTATTTTCAATATGCATTATGTCTAGACAGTGTCATACATGCAAGTGTTTCCAATATGGTAGTTCAAAAAATTATGATCTTCTTTTCCATTAGTCATTGTCACCTTCATTATGCAATGTCTTCCCATACTTCTTCCCACATGAAAATATCATGTCTTTTAGTTTGAAGTATGTGACCTCCCCCAACAAGGGTTGTGGAGAACTTTCATGCTCTTGCTTACCATCAAATTCTTTTTTTGTATTTTGTATGGATGATGTCTTGACAAATATTTCATGTGTCCTATGTATAAATTTTTTTCCATGTTTTAGTCTTATTGAAGTAGTCTCCTCTCCACATATTGGACAAACCTTATATCATTTAACACTACAACCGCATAGATTATCGTATACTGAAAAATAAATGATAGTCCACAATAAGACAACCCACAATGTAAAATATTCTTCTTTATATGCATCAAAACACCAAACTCCATCTTTCCACAACATTTTTAGGTCATCAATTAAGAGGCTAAGTACGTATTGATATCATATCTCGGTTGTTTTGACCTGATATTATCATTGCCAACATCAAATACTTCCTTTTCATACACAACCATGGTGAAAAGTTGTATATTATAGTAATAACAGGCCAATAACTATAGGTCATCGATCAATCTCCAAATGGGTTAATTCCATCAGTGGACAAACCCAAACGAAGATTTCTTAATTCTAACCCAAAGGTTGGCCACATGTGATCTATCAACCTCCATGATGGAGTGTCAGTTGAGTGTCTCAAAATACCATCGACTTTTCTATAAATCACAAGTTCTTAGCATTCTCAAAGCTCTTGAACATTCTTATAAATCTTAGAAGTATTGGGAAGTACCACATCTGCTTAGTAGCCACTCCACTTTTTTCATTTGTTGAGTTCTTAGCAATCTTCCACCTTGACAAACCACACTTAGGGCACTTTGTCATGTTTGCATACTCTTTTCTGTACAAACAACAATCATTAGGACATGCATCAATTTTTTGGTAACTCGGTCCTAAGCCACCTAGTGTTTTCTTCGCTTCGTATAAGGAACTTGGAATTTCGTTGTTTTCAGGTAAGAGATCACTTATCATTGATAATAATTCAAAGAAGCTAGTATTACTCCAACCATACCTAATCTTTAAGTTGTACAATCTCACGAGGACTGATAACTTGGTGAATTTCTTACATCTTAGGTATAAGGGTTTCTTTGCGTCATCGATCATAGTATCAAAGGTATTGGATGTATTAGAAGATTGGTCATGAACGGATTGAACCATATTAACTTTATTAAATAAATTTTCGTGTTCATCATTTTCATCCACTGTATTTTTCATTCTACCAGTAACATTCTCTGAGTTCAAATCTTCACCATCCTAGAATCATATCTTGTAACTTTTATCAATTCCATTGACATATAAATGATACCAAACTGTTGAGACATCTTTAAGTAAATGATTCTCGCAATTCAAACATGGACATCTAATTGAATTAGAACGTTTGACCATGACTTAAACCAAATTAAATGAACCTTTCGGCTCCTAAATCATATTCTATAGACATCATGTTTTTCGTCATCCATGACTTGTCCATTGTGTAGTTGTAGAAAACTTGAATCTTCTAAATTAGCCTCTAAATAAACCTGGTTACAAAAAATATGAGCAACAATTGAAGGAAATCAATCACTAACTACATCCTACCATGCATATATTTCATATACAAACACTACCAACTTATCTATTTCTCAAACCTTTGCTTGAGTAAAGTGTCAAATTGTTCTAAAAAAACTTGTTCTATTAAGCAAAGATGTTATTGTTATACTTCACTTAATAATCTGAAACATTTATTGAATATAAAATGACTTCTTCATGAATAAAAATAGGATTTATATTAAAGTCTAAAAAATTGTGTCAAACGCCAAACATGTACATATATGCAAATCTATAAACATAGGATGTGAACATGACAAGAAAACACTTTGAAGGTATAAAATATATATCATTTCTATATAAAAAAGAAATTGAAATCTAATAAGCACATCAATATGCTTAAAAAATGAATTTGGTGTATTTTACCCTTTAGTTTTATTATTATTGGAACCAAATTATTATGTGTCTATTTAGCATGAAACAAGTGTTTGATACATGTCTAACAAATATTTGATCCATATTGACTTTTAAAGTCTAACACTTGCTATAATGCCTATTGTGCCAACAAGAACACCTGCTATAATGCATATTGTGCCAACAAGGTGCAGATTCCAGAGACTTGACAATAAGGTAATGGCAAAAAACAGTGTTTCAGATGTAAAAGCATACCTCCATTGCCTCGGAATCTTTGTTTCTTATGGAAATGAAGGTGGCTGTTGCACCTACAATTTGTCAAATCTAATTTTTAATTCCAAATGCAATAGAAGTCATTCAATTAGACCTCACAATTTGATAAATAAAGGCCTATTGCCAGCAACAATGGAAGCCAAAATCATGAAAATGAAAATAAATAATTCACAATTATTTACCCAATCGATTCTTACTATTATTTTAAACTAAAGCTGTAATTATAATAACAATTTCTTTAATTATAATAACAATTTCTTTACTCACCATTTTCTATATTCTCTGTCAATCACTCAACAAAATTCACTTCAACTAGTATCCAAAATCAACTTGAAATGATTTTAGAAAAAATTTAAATTAATTTTAGTTTATGTCAAATCCCATTAGCTTAAAGAAAATAATTTTGGCAATTAGCAAAAAATGTGATTTTAACTATCTCAAAATGATCACTCCCAAAATACTTTCTTTAGGTTCCTCCTAAGTTAGAGTTAGAGAACTCTTTCTCAACTAATGATGAAGTATTAGGCTTCCGTCAACATCAAAGAACAATCTTCTCACTAAGCTCATACTTCAACAACGATCACAAGTACAACTTTAAGATCAACAATATTAATGATTCTGAATTATATTCATCAGTACACGTCCACTACACATCCTTTTTTTTATTATGAATTAATGATTCTAAATATTAATCAACAAATTCACCAGTACACGTCCAACCACCTCAATATCCCCCCCTCCAAAAACCCTAAAATATATCCCCCCCTCCAAAATTCCCTAAACCCTAAACATCTCATAATCATGTACATGAAGAACATTTTCAGAGCTTTCTCCCTTTTTCTCTAGCTCTCTTTCACCTTCGAAGGGTGTTTGCCTTAAAAGGGGGAGTTCAGACGAAAATTGCAAATTCCACACCTACTTTGGCCCATAGAGTTGTAGGAAAGATTGAGAGAGAACAACGTCACGGGGAGAGAGAGAAAGAGAAAGAGGGAAGGAATAGAAGACTTACTGGTAGGGGAGGTGACAGGCATAAATTGAATAGATTGTGACGGATTGGAGATCACTGGCACCGATTGAAGAGGTTGCGGCAAAGGAGGTGTTGTCGTTTTATAGAGGAGGGTTTAACGGTGCTGGAGTGAAGAGATGGGCACGAGGGGCAGTGGTGATGACGGACATGGATTGATGGTTGGAGATGGTCGGATTGGAGATGCCCTTCTTCGCATGAGGGTTTGGAAAAATGGTCGGACGCGCGATAATGATTTTAGAATTAGGGTTTTCATTTAAAGTTAATTTTATTTTAATAAATTAAATAAATTATTTTATGTATCCTCTATGACAACAAATATTTATCGCGAAAAGTGTTATCCGAATTTTTTTTGTCTTTTTCTGCCAAAAAATGTCGATTTTTACTTTTTATGACAATTTTTTCCCTCCCTTCAATTTTGGGATGTACACAACTATCACAGTAGATAGTTTTTCTTGTAGTGTTCAGAGGTTGTTCATAATTTCAATTGGGTTAAAATATCATTTTAACTACACCTTTTCTCTTTAAGTCCCACTAATCCACTATTAAATAATTAGTTTAAGGACCAACCTATAAATCAAATCCCTCTCGGGCCAATGAGAGGGTGGGGCCCCTTGTTCAAGACTTGGATTCAATCCTTAAGGAAACAACTTATCTACTAACTCTCAAGTTGGTAGAAATAAATTTCTTCTTGCACCCTATATGTCCCTAGATATTTACTAAGTCTTATCCTTGAAATGGGATGCATATTGGGTCAGCGTTGATGATATGCCCTTACCTATGCAGATCTAAGGATAATCAATTGTAAACAAAAGTTTCTATGCAGATTAACTCCGTTATATAGTGCATTGATTGCTCGGGAGTTTCTATGAGATTCTTCTCTTCCTTAGACCAAGTAAATTCAGGTTTAAGAAAAACCTTTTCTTCAACATCCTTGACTGTAGGATGTTCCCAACCAGAAATCACAGCTTTCCAACACTTACTGTCCATAGATTTCAGAAACGAAATCATTCTTACTTTTCAGTATGCATAGTTGGCCCCATCCAGAATATGAGGCCTTGATGTAGAAGTACCTTCACGAATAGAATTCATTTAAGGAAGAAAACCCGCTCTGATACTAATTGAGAAAACGATAAAAGTGACAACAATAGTAAATAAGGATGAACCCACAGATAGTCAAAAGTAAGAACAGCTAATAGTGCAGATAAGTAGAGGAAGAAGAAACACCAGACATTGTTAACCTAGTTCGATGAAACAACATCTATGTCTGGAGGGTCTTGACCCGAGATCAAAGATTTTATTTCTTGGATATATAAATCGTAATCAACATATTATGATTTCTAGTACATAGTTTAACACTACTAATCTTCACTCAGGACTATTAGCGATACATCATTACAAAAAGTAACTTTATCACTAAAATTATTCAAAGATAGATTTGACTAACCAAAATCTACCCCTTAATCAAGTTTCTCATCAATCAACTAATTAGAGTAGTGAACTGGAGGAACTCCCCCTGAATCACGTCATTCATCAAGATGTAAACAAAAGTTCTCTTTAAATCATCATACTACAGAAGCTTGAACTTTGGATGTTGCAAACACAGGCTAAACAGTAGGTGAAACAAGTATCAACAACAAATCACAACATTAAGAGAGAACTTACATGCTTCTGGTTCTTATGAATAACTAACTGTTTAATCATGAAGTTGTTCTTCACGAAACTGTCTTCTTCTACAGCAACAACGTTTCTCTCAATCTTACAAAAAAATACACTTCAGATTCTTATAAATAATTGACTGTTTAAACGTGAAGCCGTCCCTCACAAAATTGTTTTCCTCTTACGCATTCACACGTAGAACTCCACGTTTTTTAGAATTAAAAGTGCATGAAATAAACCCCCATACAAACACATTATAAACTGAATGACAAATCTTCAATAAAAAAGAAAATAATATTTTTCAAAAGGAACCAAATAAAATATTTTTTCCATTAGAATATTTTTCACAATCTTTGTTTAAAGAGAATAATCTCTTAAGAAAAGTAACCAAATAAAATCTTTTTTCCATCGTAATATTTTTTACAAACTTTCCTTAAATGAGCTGAACAAATAAAATATTCAGCTTGACTCTTGAAGACGGTCTACAAATATTCTAACATATTTGATTTTTACTTATACTTTTTAAAATAAATTTATAAATACTACTGTTATTTTTAG
Organism: Cucumis variabilis; assembly: GCA_037974545.1. Lineage (NCBI taxonomy): Eukaryota > Viridiplantae > Streptophyta > Magnoliopsida > Cucurbitales > Cucurbitaceae > Cucumis > Cucumis variabilis. The sequence continues at coordinate 11,600 of JBBPDI010084522.1, forward strand.
ATTTATTTTTTCATTAACGTTTTACCCATAATTTTAAAAACAACGCTCGAACTTGAAAACTAAAAGAAAATGTAACTTTTAAAATCTAAAAATTCAACTAACATCAGTTATAAGAAATTAAAAGCAAATAGACCTAATTTTCAGTAAAAAAAAAAAAGAAAGAAAGAAAGAAAGAAAAGGGTAACGAATAGGACCTTAAAGATTCGGAAGTTGTACTTTGTTAGTTTTCCAAGTTAAATTTGATTATGATTGTTGATAGAGTTAAATTCAAAAGTTTAGATGGTGAGTTGAATGTAAACATTTTACAATTTTCTACATGTACGTTGTAATCGAATCAACAAACTTAAAACATGCTTCACATCGTTTTTTAATTCTATGAGTGGAACATAAACAAAATAAATAAATAAGTTATGTCAAAACAATTACTCAAGTTTGAGGTCAAAATGGGTGCAATCGTTCAAGTTTTAGTTTAAAAATTGGTATAAACGGCAAATATTAGGGTAAAAAAATATTTTCTTCCTTTTTTTTTGTAGCATCTCATTTGATTTTCTTTTGTCATTAAAAAAAATGGATTACAACCTATTTGGATGACATTGGATAAAATGCTTTTCAAAAATCATTTTCATTTTTTGTCCATATTTTCTAAAAATTACCTTTTATATACAAATGTGTGTCTGATTAAATGAAATTTAGGGAAAGTTAGCTCTTGGAAGAAGATAACTCTTGATATTTCTTTTCTATTTTATTATGACCAATTGGTAAGGGTCCTTCATTCTTTTTTTGACAATAAATACGCAAAAGAAGGTAATATAAAACAAAGTATCTCTTCCAACTGATAATTTATAAATTAAACAAAATATTTCTTCGACGGTTAATTTATAACTTTTATGTGTTGATGAGGCAAGTCCGTATTTCTTGTTGCCTGTTTTGCCTTGTCATTTTTAATTATTTTCTAACACAATTTGCTAGATACTTAAAAGAATTTTATTAATGTTGAGTTATGATGTTGCCAACGGGTAGGGTCATTGAAAACATCGTAGGTAGAGAGTCAACCAAGTCAACTTGATTGACATTTCAATTGGATATAGACCAAACATTATTGAAGTTGGTTAGCCAAAACACCTCTTAAGTTTTTAAAATGTAATATTTTTAGTTGTAAGTTTAAAAGGGTATTGAAAAGTTGATTAATTTTGATGGGGATACGAATTAAAATGAAAAGTAATGAAGGATTGCAGCCATATATCTTCATAGTAGATTGTCCACTTCGAAGATATGGTCACATACATACATACATGAACTTTGAATTCGGGATTTAAGACTTCAACAAAATTGAACTTCAATCATTTTCAGAGAACATGTGGAGACTCCGGAGGAAAACCTTTACCTTTTTCAGACATTGCTCTGTTCTAGCAAGCCATTGCTGTTGCTAGGTCCAGCCTCGTCATTGCTTCCATTCCCTTTTTTTCTTCTATGATTTAAAGCACGTACTATGTGAACAATAAATCTAGAGGCATGAAGGCTTGTGGTGGTGGCTGCAGGTTGTGGATTCCCACTTTCAACGACTACGCTTTGC
>JBBPDI010084530.1:0-13171 GCA_037974545.1 Cucumis variabilis
ATGAAATTTATTCCCATTTGCGTCCCTAAAGGGAAGAGACCACTCAAACTCCACATGCTTTGGCTCATAAAAAGTTGAAGAATATATGCCTTTCTCATTTCTGAAAACCTATTCTTATTTTTCTTTTTCACAAACCTTTTACACCCAAAACTTAGCACCCACACCCATGGATGATGGATGATGGATGATGGATGATGGATGATGGATGATGGATGATGGATGATGGATGATGGATGATGGATATTCTCTCAATTGTTTTCCCTTTTCATATTTCTCTTTCGTACCTTCATGGCTTCATATATATTAATACCATAATCTTATTATATTCTTTCCTTACTGCCCCATTTCCGATTTCCCATTTCCCTTCCCCTCAATCCTTACATTTTACTTAAATTATCACTATCTTTCCTTTGGTTAAAAAATGACAATTTAGTTCAAATTTTAGTTTGTAACGGTTTGATAACAATTTAGCTAGTTTTTGAGCATTTATTACTTTGTAACAATTTAGTAGTTCTGGTAATGATTTAGTTTTTAATGTAAAAATGCAATAAGATTTCTTTTTAATAAACTCATTAGAGACTCAATAACCTTAGAAAATATAGTTTCCGTCATAAAATAATAAAATTTTGACGATGTTGGTACTAAATTGATATAAATTTGAAAGTATAAAAGTTTAAATTGTTACATAACCATAAAGTTTATGAACTAAATTGATATAAAATTGAAAGTATAGAAATTAAATTAAATTATTACGAAGGTTTCGAAACTAAATGGTTAATTTTATAAAGGTAGCCAAATATATCATTTTAACATTTTCATTATTATTAGCTAAAATTATCGTATTACATTGAAAAAATATGATATTACTCAATTTCCAAACTTGCTATAATTCATTCAAACTTCAGAGTTGTTCTAAGTTTTGTTCATAAGATAGGATCGGATAAAATATGTTAAAAGAAAAATAGACAAACTATGCACCATTGGAGTTAATTCATGGCGTGTCTTAAATGTTAAGGGTTGTGTGTGTGGTTTTTGTTTTTAACAGGATGTGAGTTTAGTGACTTAAATGTAACGATTCCAAATGACAAAATTCACAAAATATTTATAAAATATAGAATAATTTCAAATTTTATTAATATTTTAAAATTTTGAGTGTCTATCAAATAAACAAAATTATATAGAATATCCTTATATAAAATCTGAAATTTTACTATATTTTTTAAATATTTTGGTTTATTTAACTTTTTCAAAATTACTAGATATTCACAGTGTTATTGAATAATAGATTACAAAATAAATCAATAAAAAATACAAATAAATTGATTTTAAATGATTTATTGAGAAATAAATAATAAAATTAAACTAAAATTTAGAGTTTTTTTAAATATAATAAATTAGTAAAATATTATACACTATATAACAATTTCGAAAATAAAAAAAGAGCAAAGCCATTGAAAAGAGCAACTAAACATTGAAAAGAGCAAGGCCATCTATATCTTTCTAAATTCCACAATTAGAAAACGACACATGGCGAGTAGAATTCATGATATATAAATAACCTTTCTGTCACTATTACCTTCCTTGATTTGTTGAATTATGTTTCAATTCTCATTTTATATCTATTAAAAGAAAATTATAAATGTAAAAAGAATTTAAATAAAGAGACAATATATATATATATATATATATATATATATATATATATATATATATGTATATAAAGGTAATTTTATTAATAACTTTCATTAATAGGTAATGGAGAGTTAAGTCAAATTCTTTATTTTATTTTACGTACATGTGATTTTTCCTATTATTAATTACAAATTATTGTTTTGATGGTGCTTGGTTTTTTTTTTTTTTTTGCTTATTACATTTTTATTTAGTCACTTCTTAAAAGTTTCATGCCTATTAATTAACTTTTTGAATTTCACGTTTTAAATATACTTTTACTTTTTAAACATGCTAACTAACCATAAATTTCAGTTTTAAATTATTGAATGTGATTTAAATAACTTGTAAGTTTTTTTATTTTAATAATGATTGAAAAATTAAAGTTTGATAAAAAATTGATATAATTTCATAAGGTTAATTTTTAAAATTAATTGTTCACAAATTATCGATTAATTTATATATTAACGTTACGTGCAAAACTTAGATTTACTAGGATTATGGAATAAAAAAGCTTTTTTCAGATTTTGTTCAATAATTTTTTGAAAATAGTGTTATTTTGAACAAATTTCTTTTGAATACAATTTCAAACACAATGTAAAGGATTTTATTTTTTATTATTGTGATATTAAATTTTTTAGCAATTGTAACTTTTGTCGACAACCTTCTTAGAAAGATTTTCAACTTTATTAATTACAACTTTTTGTCATCATCTTATAAAAAATGAACTAAATAATTAAATCAAAACAATGCACCTCATTCTTTTTGGATAAACTAAAAGTTAAAAAAGTGAAATTGTGTACTTTGAATGAACAAAAAATATTAAAAGTTATTAAAAAAGCACAAACTATAATAAGCACGTAGAAAATAATAAATAATTAACAATTTTTTTTATCATAAATAATTTCAATCATGTTCTTTATCTTGAGGAATCTTCAATCTTCAAATAGTGAGAATTGACACATAAAGTGAGAAATATCAAAATAACTTTGTGTTTATATATTAGATTTGAACTTAATTAATTATTAATCGTTTTTTTTGTTTCAATTAAAACTCAATCTATAACGATAAATTAAATTCTATAGAATCAATTATTACTCTAATTATTCAATTATAAGTTATAAAGAGAGCTTGAGAAGACCTTTCAAAAATCAATTTACGTAATAAGTTTATAATTTAATATATTTAATTTTAAATAGTTTATTTATTTCAAATTATTTAATATATTTAATTTAAAATCGTTTATTTATTTCAAATTAGAAATAGAATATAAATATAATTAATTAAAATGTTGAGGGATAAATATGTCTAAAAAGGTTTTTTTTATTCCTCCTTTTGTTCAAAGATGAAGTAATAGAAATCAATCAATCTAATTTATAATGGACTATTCATTCACAACATTCTCTTTTATTTATAGAAGAAAAAGGGTGAAAAACTTGTACAAGAGATCCCAAAAGGCATATTCTTTGAGTGCAAAGGTTTGGAGATATCACAATTCCTATGCAAATGGGTTTTAGTTCTTTGTGGGCCCTTCATTTCTTTATTGACGTGATCAACTTTCTTTATGTTGCCATGTTTAATACTCAAATCTTTTTATATTGCATTTAAATAAATAAAAAGTTATAATTGTTATTATTATTATTTTGGTAAAATATCATATTTATCATGTTTTTACCATCATTTTAACAATCAAAATGCGATTTGAATTTGTTTCCATGCTTTGATATGAAAAGCATATCCAACTATTTGAATTGGATTAAAACACTCATTTAATACTAATATAATGCTCATGCTTAGTTTTGACATTCTCCCGGATATATCAAAGTTGTCTTCACAAACCAAAACAAGTTTTTTAAGTATGTTCTATCCTCATTCACAATGCATGATATTCAATTATATGATGCATGTGAGTGAAGCCAAAACATACATCATAGAAAAATTTTCAAGAAGGTTATCTAGCATATATAAAATTACTCAAAGCTAAACACTCTTAACTTTAGAGTTTTTTTGACTGAGCTACCAAAAAAGTCGAAGGTCCACTTTGTTGATATATATAAAGTACCTTTCAATTATTTTAAATCTTTCTTAACCTTACTTTTATGTCTCTAGGATCCATGTCATTCAGATGTGATATCAGTTTATTTTTGTTTTTCTCCTAAACTTAGGATGTTACAATTAAAATGTAGTAGTGTGGTGTGATTTAAAAAAGAAATAATAATGAAAATAAGTGTTAAGAGACAATTTTAAAGAACAATATACCCAAACCTAGGCTAATTTTTTCTTTCTATTACTTGACATTCAACTCCAAGATCCAGATCCTTCTATCTCTCTCCGCGTAACCTTTTTTACTGTTTGACTTTCAGTCAAACGGTAAAAAAAGCTTATTCTTTAAAATTGATCTTCAATAGATAACTATATTACCTTTCAAGTCACATATTAATTGAACTAAAAAAAAAGTAATATATTAATGAACATTAATTAGAATTCTAAATGATAATTTTGATTAATGTTATCAAACCCTAACCAATTTTCCATAATGTGTGTGCATTAAAAATGCCCCTATATTAAATTTAAATATGGAGACTTATTTTTAATGGTTCAATTAAGATATATCCCTTTCTTTCCTTTCAAATGTAGAGATTGGAAAAGAAATATAGGTGGGAGACATGCTGCAACTATTGCTTTGAGTGAGAGAGGAATAGCCTATAGTTTAATGTCAAAAAAATAAAAAATAGAAAAAACTTTTGCCCAAACTTTACTATAAAAAAAAAAAGAAGATTAAGAACAGAGAAAATATACTTTTATCGATAATTTTAATAGTTGATAAGAGCTTAACTAAATTGATATTTATATATAGTTGAGGATTAGGAGGTTTTGTGTTAAGTCTTCGCACCCCTAATTTGTATGGCAAAAAAGCACTTTTAATAACTAGTGGGTACATGTGCTATGCATGTTAATTTTTCACACAAATAATATAAAGTTATATTTATTTACTCATGATTTTTAGAAATACATTTTTCAGCTTCATTTCAAGAAAGATCTCTTACTAAAGATTTGTTATATGTGTGTGTTTAAATCGAATAAGCTAAAAGATATAATGAATTTGATAGTATGACTATGAAACAATCAATTTAATCAAACTTTAGATTGATGAGTAGGGCTTTTTTAAACGCATCAATTACATATCAAATATTTAAATGGATTGAAATTTTGGACATCGACATTGACTTGATTATTATTTGGATATTTGTGCTAATTCTATATATTTTATGTATTTCTACCATATTCAAGAAATATAATTATTTAACAAATTTTTCAAGAATTATAATTTAGTTATTGTTTTGAAATGAATAATTAAATTTAAATGAAAATATATTATTGAAATAATACAAATAGAGAAGACAATTAAATTTAAATAAAAATATATTATTGAAATAATACAAATAGAGAAGACAATTTTTTTTTCCTTTGATCCCTCAATTATAAGATCCATTATATACTATTATGGTAAGCACATTCTACATCTTTACATGATCAAAAGCATACTTAATTACAAAGCAATAATTAAAAATTGAAAAACCTAGTTCTTTGGTATTCTCATGCCACTTTATTATTTTTAAAAACTAAAGCTTCTGACCATTCTCTCCTTAGTCTCCCACTTTTACATTCATCATCCTTGAGTCCTCATAAATTTCTCTGCATCTTTTTTATTGGGTTGATTGCTTGTTCCTAGGCATCAAAAAAATATGATGAAGGTTCGTGGGCTTTTGTAGTCTTGACTCACAAATTTTCATCTAAACTTGTTGGAAGACTAATTTTTTCACACCCTAATTTTTTGTTATGACTTGTGAATATGAATAGAAAAGAAAAAGAATTGGATATTTATACCTAAATATTTAAAAAGGAAAAAATTTGAAAGGTTGAAATAAATACAAAATAATTAATATGAGATAAGAGAATGTGAATAGGTGGGAGATAGAGGGATATGAATGGTTTTAAAGTAATGTTAATGATATAATTTAATTGAAGATAAAAAGTTAAAACTATTAATACCAAAATATTTATTAATAATTAATTTAAATTTAAAAATAAATAAAAAACAAATTACAATAAAACCAAAATAGGAAACAAACAAAACTAATAAAGACAAAATTGGAAACAAAAAGTTTCTCCTCATCCATACTTTTATATATACTATAAATTATTTTAAATGATAAACGATTACTGAAAATATTCATAAATATGATAAAATATCATAATCTATTTAATGATAGACTAAAATATAATATAAGATAAAATTTTATAATATTTATTTTGTTATATTTAAAATCGATGGATTCCTTTCCTGCTCTCAACAAAATTAGGTACTTTTGAAAGGGAAAGAGAAGAAAGAAAAGAAAACAATTTGTCGATAACGTTAAATAATAGAAGAGGGAAAAGAATAGGTGACAACATACAAAAGGGTTAAAGGCAAAAAAGAAAAAAGAAAGAGAGAGAGAATAAAGGGAACCTTTGCCAATAAGACCATTTAAAAAAGGTCAAAGAATTGAAATGAAAAAGAAAAAAAAAAATCAAAAGTTTCAATTTACCCCATAATCTGTCAACTTTTGAAATTTTTCACAAAGATATGAGTTTGTAATTTTCTTTCCAAATTACATTTGTTGTTATTATTATTTATTTCAACTTCTAAAATAATGTTGGAAGCCAAACAAGGATTACATTTATAAGTATAATGCATCTAAAAGTGTTAATGGTATCAATTTTTGTAGACTTGTGTCCATAGCACGTTTAATATTATTAATTATTTGTCATATTTGTAATATGCAAAAAAAATGTTAGAAACTGTTTTTTTTTCTTTCAAAAATTTGCAATTTTTCTTTATTTTATGTTATTTGTAAATATAATTGAGATAATATATATACACACAAATAGAGGAACAAAATTGAGAAAATTTTAAAGTGTCATGAACGATGGAAAAAAGTGTACTTCATTGAGAACAAGAAGTATGTGAGATTAAAGTAGTTAAGGAAGAATCATCTTTTTTGTTTTTTTTTTTTCTTTGTATGATTTTGACTTTTGTATAATTGTTTGGAATCAGTCATGGGTATCGCTAAAATATTTTTCCAATCTTCTTAATGTGTGACAAAATATTTGAAAACTGATTTTTGGTTAATTCCAATTTTATTATACAGATATAGTATGTTAAATCAAATTACTTTGTGTACATTTGATCATATAATTGGTACACGAGATTGATCGGACATTCACGCATCACGTGTAATATTAGTATATCGGTTTTTGAAAGGATAGTTTGCAAAAATAGCAAAAACATTTATAATAATAGAACCGATGTCAGTTGCATTTTCAAAATTGCAAAAACGACAAATTTAAAAGCGGATTACCGTCTGATTACTATCAATTATTAGTCATATTTGCCAAATTTGCAATATATAAAGAAAAAAAGTGTTATGAGATGTTTTTTCTTTTTCTTTTTTTGTCATTTAATGTAATTTCTCTTTATATAATTAAAAATAGGAATAGATGGAAATGTTGCAATTAGATTCAAAATATTAATATATATGACAACATTTTAAAAAGGTTGCAAATATTTTTTTTTGTTAAAATTTATCAATAATAACATGTGTTGCAAATGTGGATCTATCGCTGATAGAGATAAGAATTTACTAACGAAGTCTGTCATTAATAAATTTTGCTATATTTTCAATTTGATTCAATTAAAAAATATTCGTCATTTGACTCAATTAATAGAATGTAATAAATTTGGAGTTTTGTAAGTGTTTGCATTTGAAAGGTTAGGTTGTAAGAGGAGAATGCAAATAGTCTATTTAATTCGCCTTCCTTAATTTATTTTATGTTTCAAATTCACTAAATTTAGTGAATACAAGTTTGATAAACAACACTTTTATGCTTTCTTTTTATCTCGAATTTGAATTTAAAGTTTAGAATACATAATTATATTGAATAAAGATAATAACATTTAGAAAAAGTACATCATGCGATAAACGCAATTTAATTTTTTTAAAAAAAAAACTCAAAACATTATTTAGTCTCTATGGTTAGTTATATAATCTCAAATAATCCCTTTTACAAGAATCTATGAACCAAATATACAAATATGTCATATCAATACGTTGATTTGATTAACTTGTAAAAAACTAAGAAACAAATACATTTAATGATACAATATTTCTTTAATATATATATATATATATATATATATATATATATATATACACACACACATACATGCATGCATGTACTTAATTTAATCCTTCAACAACGAAAGAAGTTGATCAGTTTCTGTAAGAATTTGATCATTGAAGGGATATATGAAAAAAGGTGAATAAATATGTTGTTTCTTAATAAAAGCAAAAAGTGGAAAAAAAAAGAAATAAATAAATAAAATTACTAAATAAATATGCAAACTTCACTAATATAGTTGAGTTGTTTACGTCATGCAAACTTTAAAATAATAGTTGAGTTGTTTACGCCATGCAAACTTTAAAATAACGGAGTGTTATTGATTATTTTGAATATTATATACCAAATCTAACTATATAGTGTTATATGGCCAAATTTATTAATTGGTGAAGAGACACGTATGTGCTCCTCAAACATTTATGTTTTATTTTAATATAAAAAAGTATATCATAATAGAATGTGAGTATTCACATAAATGTCATATATACGTATAAATGTCATATATAATATTCACAAAAATGTCATATATAAGTATTCCCAAAATTTCATAGATGATAATACACCTAAATATAAGTATTGAACCAAAATGTCATATATAAGTATTTACCTTTTTCCTATTATGATAAAAACTTAAAGAAATAGTATTGGGTGACAAATTAGTTTAGCTATTTATTAAAATGTCTTTAAGGTTTGTAATTTTGTAAATATGGCAAAAATAATCAAATTCATACTTTTATGTAACACTCCCAAATTGAGGTATTTCTCTTCACTTAATTTTCAATTTCTTTTTTAGGTTTTAAGGATTTTGGTTGTGTTTTTTTTTTAGTTTAATGTGAAGAGAGCAAGAAGTCTTTATTAGAAAGTAATAGAGGGGGGATGAAAAGGGAATTATGTATAATCATAATATAATATATTATTATCATTAATTTATTTTATTTTTCTCCTTCTCATTTCGCATGCATCCTTTCTTCTTCACAATCTGTTGCCTTAGATGTCGCTGACTGTCCCGTCATCATTGTCGTTCAAACTCGCACGCCACCCTCTCAGATAGAGCCGTCGACTGCACTAATCTTCCCCATTTGTTTCATCTCCGCTCCTTTCTGCCTCTATCGGTGAAACGCCGCCGCATGATTTCTCCTCTTCCAGTCGCGGGTTGCAAGCTAACGCTATTTGGTTATGTTATACACTGTCGTTTTTGCCTTGCCACGAGCCGTTGGAGTTTTGTGGGTAAGATTGAAGTTATGGTTTTTGTAGTTGTTCCATAACTATATTTTTAAGTATTATTGTTGGTTGAATTAATGTTGTTCTTGAAGGTACTGTTGGAGTATATCGATCGAAACCTTGCATTTCCAATAGGTTTGGATTGGATTCAATTCTACATTTGACTTAGGTATATGAAATTCACATTTGGGTGAACTAAATAGGGGTTATTGCTTGAGACAGTGTTGAATTTCCTGTCTTTATGTTTAGGTTTGGCACGTTGGACTTTATAAGTTCGATTAAGAAGCTTAAGTAACGTTAAAGTAATTGATTTTCTACTACTGATCCTTATACAAAAGTTGCAAAGTATTGACTTAATTGAGAATGTTGAATTGACTTATTTAAGAATGGTTGACTGTTATATTAATATATAGATAGTGTACTGTTGATTGAATTGTCTGAACTGAGGTGGGTGATACTTATGTATAGTTTGATTGTTTGTTGAATCGTTATGCTAATGATTGATTATGTACTAGTATGGATAAATTGATTGTATGTGAGTTGGACTAAAATGATTATATGATGATGGTAGCTTGGACTGTATTTTGAGTTGACTGTTTAAAATGTTAGAATGGACTGAGGGGAAATTGTTAGCTTTATCTAGGGTTAGTGTGCCTTACAGGTGTCCCACGGGATCACCACCTATTGGACATCCTTCGAGATCACTAAACTGATAGGTGCATCATTCGAGAGCATTAGACTGACATGTGTATCCTGTGGAGCACTAGACTAATATATGCATCCTTCGGGGTCATGAAATTGATTATGTGCATCCTACGGGATCATGAGATTATTATGATGCAAGGTACCCCTCATAGGAAGTTAACAGTTTTATCCCTCACGAAACCAGTAATGGGTCTCTTACTGGGTATATTTATACTCGTCATTTTATGTTTAACTTTTCAAGTAAAGGTAATACGAGAGGTAGACCAACGAGGGACAAGGACACGTGATCGCCATAAGAGAACTTTCTTTGAAAATTGCTTCCGCCTAGTGTTTTTAGTGTTTTCCAGTTTTAAGGATTTAAAATGAGTTTCATGTTTAGAACAATTTGTTTCTGAGTAATTTATAAACGATACTTTGGAAATTTTATTTTATTTAAATTAGGCCCGAATGAAGTTTCTTTGATAATGATTGTTTCAAATAAATTTTATCGTATTTCGTGTCAACCAAAGTATTTTTGTTTAAAGTAATGACTTCGACTTACTCTGAAAAGTTTGGTCGTTACATTTTATATATGTGGGTTGGGCTTTATTTTTTTCCATTTTTGCAAATAATAAATTATATGTACTATATACTTAATTATTATAACTTGTTTTGCCGTTTTTGCAAGTGTCCCATAAACTTACCTAGAATAAACTTTCCATTTTCAAGGTATTTATCTTATAGGGTATATTATTCCCTGTTAGAATAAACTTCCCTTCACAAAGGTATTTTTAAGATGTCATATATAAGTAAACTCAAATAAGTAATATAAACAATTAAAGCTCATTATGTTTATTTTCAACCAAATAATCATTGTTTGAAGTTGGTTAAGCGTCTAAGTGAGGAGAAATATTATGTAATGGTATATATGCAATCACATTAAGATTTTTAATTGGTCTAGTTTTGTATAAAGTTTGGACATGTATCTTATGGATGCAGTCACAACATATTTATATAGATCTCTTGATAATGATATTTATATGAAAGTCACAGAAGAATTTAAGACACATGAAACATATAAATCATGTTCTCAAGAAATATATTCAATAAAGTTACAAAGATTATTTTATGGATTGAAACAATCATGACGGATGTGGTATAGTTGCCTAAGTGGATATTTGTGGAAAGAAGGATATCAAAATAATTTAATATGTTTATGTGTTTTTACAAAGAAATCACAGTCAAAATTTGCTATTATAACTGTATATGTTGATGATTTAAATATAATTGAAACTCATGTAGAGCTTTCAAATGCAATAGAGTATCTTAAGAAAGAATTTAAGATGACAGATCTTGAAAAAACAAAATCTTGCCTTGGTTTGTAAATTGTGAATTTAGCATATGAGATATTTGTTCATCAATTAACTTATACAGGTAAAATTTTGAAAAGATTTTATAAAATACATCAATTGAATATTCCAACGCAAGTTTGTTCACTAGATGTGAAGAAAGATATATTTCAACCTTGAAATGATAAAGAACTCCTTGGTCAAGACCAAATATTGCATTTTTCAGTAAATTTATTAGCTAGATACAGATTTTCTCTAACAAAAATAGAGTAGAACGAAATTAAGCATATACTTCATTATCTCCGAGCAACAATTGAAATGAGTTTATTTTATTCAAATAAATCAAATTTTGATTTAGTTGGTTTTGCAAATTATTGATATTTATCTGATTCATACAAGCTAGATCTCAATTAGGTTATCCATTCACATGTCGAGAAACTACTATGCCACACGATCAGTGAATTAAAAAGACAATAATAGCCACTTCCTCAAATCATGCTGCTGAAATTCTTTCAATGCACGAAGCAAGTCTAGAATGTATATGGCTAAGATGAACAACACATTCAGGAAAAATGTGACTTGTCTTCTAGTAAAAATCTTCCAACAATGTGTATAGCTTAAATTAAAAGAGGTTATATTAAAGTAGATAACACAAAGCATATTCCACCAATGCATTTCTACATTCATGATCTTGAAGAAAATGGTGACATCACATTACAACAAATTAAACTTATTTAAAGGATAACCTGACAGACTTATTTACAAAATCATTACCTACTACAACCTTTCAAAAATTGGTACACAACATTGGAATGCGACAAGTCAAATATCTCAAATGATGTGTCCATGAGGGGGAGTAAATTTTAATATTGTAAGTATATATGAAATATGTACTTTTTTTTCTTCACTAGTATTTTTTTCCCTTGGATTTTTCCCTAGTAACGTTTTAACAAGACATATTTGATATATGTAAAGGGCATCTAAGGGGAGAGAATTATAAATATTAGATAAATAGATGCCCATTATCCATTAAGCTTAATGTCCATATAACCATGTGTCACTCTCGTCCTCAACTCATATGCTATGTGTCTTGAAAATGTCAACCCTTAGTGACCATGTATTCTACTTCTTGTTTGTCAAATTGCCTATAAATAATGGTATCTAGTGAGTTTCAGAAGTGGGATAAACAATGGTGAACTTTCCAAATAAATAAGAGTGAGATTTGAAGAGAACTTCCTAATTTATTTATTTATAATATTTTCTTTATATTCGTGTTTTCGTGGTGCCTCGTTTTCACAACATTTATCACAATTACTTGGTAAATCACCACTCCTAACACATCACTTTCAAAACATGTTTTTCATCATCTAAACTTAAACGTTAAATATATGAAAATTGTGTTCAATTTTAACATGCATTAAATTATTCAAATAAATTCAATTTAATATTTTAAAAAATAACTCCACACCTTAATACACTATTATTCTCATCCAAAAGTACGAATATCTAACGAAATAAAAAAGTTATGTGGTGCATCATTTTCAGAGTGATTGATGCTACATCGTGATCAGTGGTTAAGACATTGAATTGATATTAAAATATGTAACTTGTTAAAATATAAAAGAAAAAATCAACGATATATATTTTAGAAAACAATATGAAACGTTAAAAACGTGATAATAGACTCTATGTTACTATATTTTCTAAATTGTAAAAATAATAAATTTAAATTCTAAATTGTAAAAGCAGTAAATTTAAAAACGAATAGCCTGAAAAAATATAATATGTGCGACTGTTTTCTTTTTTTAATTTTTTGTGTCATATGCAATTTCCCAAATTATATTATAAATTCACTTTTGCTTGTTTCAGATTCAAACTAATTTTAATACTCATTCATAAATCCAAACCATAAAATTCAATTTATTTAAATCAAGTTAAATACACAACAAGCTTGGGAAATTGCCAAAAATAGTCTAAAAATGGGATAGAAAATGAAAAATAGGATTGATTTTGAAAAAGTTGAGATT
>JBBPDI010084536.1:0-13171 GCA_037974545.1 Cucumis variabilis
ATCATCTGTTTGCTATGTTACATATCTTAAGAAAAATGCACCTTAAAGATAAAGATCATCACCTAAATTATATTGTTACAAATTGGAACTAACTTTTATGAGGAGCTTGATTAATTAACATGCCATTTTTTCTAAAACATGGTCACTATCACCTAGTTTAAAACTAAGGTTTTTCCAAAAGAAATATGAGGTTTTAGCTATCACCTTCCAAAGACTAAACAAACACAAAATTCTCAAATTTATGTTAAGAGATGCTGAAGATTTATCAAAAGAAATGGATTAACTGAAGAATCAATTGGAGTAAATGTATTTGATATTTCAATATGTGTGAGACACAATGGTGCAAAATTTTAGAGAAATAAAAGTGGAGAATACATAATTAAAAAGAGAGAGGGAGAGAGATTAGGTTGGCAAAGACACAGATAGAAAAATTGAGCTTGATATTTCTATGTTGTCTCTCATATAAGAGACAATATAGAAAGATCACAAAATGGCCCAAGGTTGAGTTTCTTCACATTACTAAAGAAACTAGATAAGAAAAAAAATTGATCAGTTAAAGTCTACAAAAGTTAAGTTGGCGACCATCAGAATGTAGCAAGAGAAAGTTATAACTCTTCAACAAATATTGATTGCAGAAAAAAATTGATAAGTTAAAGTTTACAAAAGTTAAGTCGACGACCATCAGAATGCACCAAGGGAAAGATATAACTCTTCAACAAATATTGATGGCAGAATGTAAGCACAATATGAAATATTTCCACAGTATACAACAGACACAAGTTGATTTTTAGGGAAAAAAAGAATAGATGAGAAAAGCTAAATAGAGAGAGAGAAAAAAAAGAGACAAATTCAACGTTACAGACCATTACAATTAAGCAACACTAACATTTCTTTTTCTCTGTCTTCATATCTTTTAACATAGAACGAACAATAAACCACTACACAAATTGCACCTCAAATCTCGCACATCAAAACATGCATGAACTAACAAAGACAGATACCAAAAATATGTTGTAAGGTTTTACTTACACAAAATGAAGATGCTAAACAATGAATATATTGATTTCAGACTTTAGATTGGGGGATTGATTATTCTATTAGATCCTACAAACCAAATAACAGAAAGAAACCCTAAAAAAACTGAAATTATTGTCTAAGATTTGCATGTGCTAGTTGGATTTGAAACCAGAGATACATCTACATATTCGTACGGTTATCTCCAAGTGAAGTACAAAACACTAAACACCAAACCTCTCATTCATTCACTTGAAAAATTTCATGATTTCTTACATAACTTGCAGATTCACAGCTTCAAGGATAAATGAAAATCACAAAACTAGACAAAAGGGGAGTGAAAATACAAAGTTTTGAAACAAGGAAACTAGAAAAAGTGCCACTCATGAATTCAAATGAACACATTAGTCAAAATAAAACAACTGTAGCATAAAAATAACATCTAGAAGTCAACAAGAGCTTAGCTCAACTGGCACCTGTATTTACCCTGTGGACAGGAGATCCTAGATTCAAATCTCCACCCCAGTATTTATTACAATACCTTTTAAAAAAATATAAACTATTTTGTCAAGAAGAGCTTTGCTCAACTGGCACCTGAATGTACCTGTGGACAGTAGGTACCAGGTTCAAAACCCCACCCCAGCATTTATTATAATATCTTTAAAAAAAATAACATCTAGAAAAAAGAAAAGATGGAAAAACTAGAAGTGAACAAGATCCCTAAAATCAAATCAAACACAAACAGAAGCCAAGCAAACTGACAACACCTAGAGAGAAAGATAAGGAAACAGAGAAAAAAAAACAATGGGGTTGAAGTTAGATTACTGGTGGGATAGATAAAACAAAAAAGAGAAAAAAACGAAGATGGATCGAACAGCCGAATTGTTGAAAATACAGGTGGTGAAATCAACACAAGTTCAAGTGGAAGAGGCTGACCTGCCATCATAAATTTAAAGATCATCCTCACCTTACCACCACTACTATTGTTGTTCATAATAACCACCACAAGAGTTTATCCTCTGTCGCTGACCACCAGCACTTTCTCTAGCAACTAATATTGTAAAACCCACAACCGCTTTTGGCTAAAACACCTTAGAAATCCCTCATACATAATCTGAGACAGAGAAGAAAATCATGGGACATAGATTAGCCTCTGTCTCCACCAACCACTTTTAGTGTTCGAAGGTTTGTAAAGGAAGACCGATAATTTATCCTTCAATTTGAAGATTGAAACAACCCATATCAATTTCTAATACACCAACCAACAAGAGAGGAATTTTTCTTACCTTGGGCGTGAACAAAATCGAAGAGAGGTTTGAGATGAGATGAGACTGAATGAGCGTGAATGAACAAAATCAAATAGTGAATGTGGAGATGAAGAGAGGATTAATTGAGTGTGGGGTGTCAACGAACGAAAATGAAATTGAAGAGAGACATTTGGATAGCATGAACAAAAATGAAAACAAGCGGGCGGAGGGGGGGGGGGAAGTGTAATGCGGGAAACCCTAAAAAAAGAATTAAAAATTTTCCCGCTTTTAAAAATTTTCCTTTTCCGCTTTTTTTCCTTACTTTTTATAGCATGTTATAAAAAATGTGATGGTTTGATGTTATTAAAAGACATATTTACTGTAGTGGTTGTATCAATCTCTGTTGATCAACTTGCTACTAAGACTACTAGTTAGTTGAAGTACTTGGTAAGTGATGATCTATAAATGTTATTTGTGGAATGTTGTATCAATCTCTGTGGATCAAAGAATGCTATAAATTTCCCAAGTTATAAGTTATGTTTAGCAATAAACTTCCCAAGTTATAAGCTTTTTAGTTGTTTTTCGTTTTTGCATATCATTTATCTTTCGAGCTTTGTATCTCCATTAATATTAACTCATTTTATGCATATGACCACTTGATTTGATGCATTTTTTCACGATCTTTACATCCATTGTCATAAATTTAGCATTTTAGTAATGTATCTTGACATTGAATTTCCTTCAAAATTACATAAAACTATGTTGAAACTTTGGAAGTCCATAACTTCGAGCATAGTTGTCTGAATTGTGCGATTTTTTTTATAAATTTCATGTAACTTTTTTAGATAAGCTTGTCCAACCCTTTGTCCAAAAAACATCGTTTTGGACCCCAAATTGGACTACACAAGGTTTTTCATCAGAATTTCATTTGTTAAGATATTTTGTCAAATATCTTCATCTTATTTACTAAGAATTCTTTATATTAAAAGATAAAGCCGTACTATTAATTACGAACTTTTCCTATTATTTAAGAATCTTGGTTTGAGGTTGTTACCTTCTAATATGGAAGAAGTTATCTATGAAGAAATCTTATATTTGACAGTGTATACGAATTCATCTGTTGAAGTTGTTCTAAGTTGAAGGTATAATGGTTATCTTACAACATTTAACTTTACATTGAAGATTGTTTGTTAGTATGTGAATTATGAGTAACTAAGAAATATGTATGAAGACCATTGAATTGAGGGATCAATTCATTAAGTCAGGAGGAGCCTTGACTAATCTTAAAAGAGATTCTTATCACCTTCAGGGGGAGTTTGAGTTTAATTTTTAGTTATGGTTATAACTTCTTATTGTAACTATTGTGATAAGTTACATATGATGAATCTCAATAATATTTCCTATTTGAGCAAAGAAACTCCCCAGATGTAGGCCATATTTGCCGAACTGGGTTACCAAAGTACACTGTGTTATTTGTCTTCTGTGTACTCTAGTTATTTTTGTAGTTAAATACTTGTGATATAACTAAAGGGCATTCAGGTTTGATAGAAATGAAGACGCCAAGAGAAGGTTGATCAACTACAAGACCACCCATATTGGATGGTAAAAACTATTCGTATTGGAAGACTCGTATGACTTCATTTTTAAAGTCACTAGATGCAAAGGTCTGGAAAGCAGTTAAAGTTGGATGGAAACCACCGATGATCACTGTAGATGGTAAGTCTGTTCCAAAACAAGAGGAAGACTGGACTGATGCAGAAAAGCAGGTGTCCTTGGGAAATTCTTGTGCTCTCAACGCCATATATAATGGAGTCGATCTGAACATTTTTAAATTAATTAACTCCAATGTTACAGCAAAAGACGCATGGAAAGCACTTGAAGTAGCATTTGAGGAAACCTCTAAAGTAAAGATCTCTCATCTACTGTTGTTGACAACTAAGTTTGAATCGCTAAGAATGATGGAAGAAGAAACTATAACAGAATATAATCTACGTGTTCTGGAAATTGTCAATGACTCATTCAATCTTGGTCAAGGAATTCTAGAAGCAAAGCTGGTTAGGAAAGTCTTACAATCTCTCCCTAGAAGATTTGACATGAAGGTCATAGCCATTGAAGAGGCACATGATGTCACTACTCTTTCTCTTGATGAATTGTTTGGATCCTTACGAACGTTTGAGATTACTTTATTCGACTGAGAAGACAGAAAGGAAATGGTATTGCTTTTCAATCTATACATGAAAATGAATCCTTTGAGAAAGGAAAAGTGCCTAATGATCAAATAAATGAGTCGATTGCCATGATAACAAAGCAGTTCTCCAATGTGATCAAGAAAATCAATAGTTCTAATAATTATGGGGTCAAACAATCAATTTCAAAATAGTTTTAGAAGAAAAGAGCTTGATCAAATAAGTACCAGAGAGTCTGATTAACCAAATACCAAAAACAATAGGTCATTTAAATGTAGGGAATGTGGAGGTCATGGTCATTATCAGACTAAATGTCGAACCTATTTGAGAAGATAAAAGAAAAGCTTTGGTGCTACATTGTCTGATGAAGAATCTGATGGAATAGTTGAAGAGGAAGAGTTTGCAAATGCCTTTATCAATATTGCTTCAAAGGATGACTCTGTATCTTACGAAGGAGATTCGAATTGTCAGGCTGATGAAAATCTGACATATAATAAAATGTTACTATAGTGGAGAGAAGATACATCAGCTCGAGCAATTCAAAAAAGAAAAGATTCAAGGTGTAACGGAGGAGAATCAAAGACTTTTGACAATCATATCCTCTTTGAAACTAAAATTGAAAGAAGTTCAAACGAAACATGAGCAGTTAGAGAAATCTGTGAAAATGCTGAATTCAGGTACTGGATGTCTGGACCAAATTCTGTTCATGGGAAGAATTGGGTCAACTTAGCAAGGTCTAGGCTATACTGTGGCTTCTCATCTAAACACACAAGAAAGTAAAACTGTATTTGTCCCAACTTGTGATAAGAATGGAGAAGAAAATTCAAGAATTCATGAATTTAGTAAAATCTCGCTCGCATCACAGATATGGGTTTGTCACTTTTGTGGAAAGAAGGGACATATTAAACCATTATGTTACAAAATGAAGGATAATCATAGATATAAATGGAGATTATGGTCAGATTTAAGAACAAGTCATCCTAAACAGACACTTTTTCATGGAAGCCAAAGTCTCAAAATTATTACGAAAATTTGGAAAGTTAAGCAACCCTCGGAGAAGGGAAATGTAGCCTTCACTTCAATTCAAGTGACTCGAGAGGATTAGTTTTTTTATAGCGGATGTTCAAGACATATGACAAGAAATCGTTCCTATTTTTCTAACTTAATCGAATGCTCTTTAGGACATGTGACATTTAGTGATGGCGCTAAAGGAACGATTTTAGAAAAGGGTGACATCGCAAGATAACATCTTTTAAGACTGAATGATGTATGGTATATTGAGGGTCTCACTGCAAACCTTATAAGTATAAGTCAGTTATGTGACCAAGGGTATATTATAAACTTTTGCAAAAAAAAAATTGTATGGTAACTAATGAGCGAAATGTTTAAATTATGAGAGGAATTCATCAAACTAATAATTGCTATCATTGGAGTTCAAACCAAGATGATTCTTGTAACCTTTCAAGAGAATATCTAACACAAAAGTGGCATAAAAAACTCGAACACATCAGTTTATTTACACTAGGAAAAGCAGTTAAACATGATGCAATTATAGGGCTATCAACACTGGATGTAAAGAGTTAATTATTATGTGGAGATTGTCAATGAGGAAAACAAATTTGATCTACTCAAAAAATTGTTAGTGAGTGCTATAGTAACAGAGTAATTGAGCTTCTGCATATGGATCTTATGGCTCCAATGCAAACTGAAAGCTTAGGGAAGAAGAGATGTGTGTTTGTTTGTGTTGATGATTACTCCTGCTTTACTTGAATCAGATTCTTGAGAAGTAAATCTGAAACAGCTAAAGTGTGTATAAATTTATGTCGAAATCTACAATGTGAACAAGGGCAAAACATAATAAGATTACAGAGTGATCATGGAAAATAATTTGAAAATGAAGAACTTGACTCTTTTTGTGGAAGTGAATGGATTAGTCATGAATACTCAACTCCTTTAACACCACATCAGAATGAAGTTGTAGAAAGAAAGAATCGAACTCTACAAGAGATGGCTAGAGTAATGCTTCATGCCAAGGATCTGTCATTACGTTTTTGGGCTGAAGCTATGCACACTACCTTTTACATTCATAATCGAGTGACAATTCGTACTAGAGCCACTGTGATGCTGTATGAATTATGGAAAGGTAATAAACCTAATGTAAAATATTTTCATATTTTTAGCAGTGTTTGCTACATTCTAGCAGATAGAGAGTATCATAGAAACTGGATGCCAAGTTTGATAGAGGGACCTTTCTAGGTTACTCATCAAATAATCGAGCTTACCGAGTGTTCAATACTAGAACTCAGTCCGTAATAGAAACTATCAATATTGTTGTGAATGATGATGAGAAGCTCTCCCTCAAAGGTCGGGATGATGAAGATGTTGTACTAATACAAAACACTGAATTACATACTAGTGTGCCACAAGGTACAGATGTTGTTCCGCATGTTATGCCTGATGTTCTAGACAATGTAAATAACTCTAAGTCCACTCAAAGAATGACTATTCAACAGCCAGTTCCGTCATCTCATGTGACTAAGGATCATCCCTCAAGTTGTATTATTGGTGATGTGCAAAGTGGAGTCACAACCAGAAAGAAAAAGATCGCATTGATTATGCAAAGTTAATTGCTAATGTCTATTATACTTCATCCATTGAACCAGGATCAGTCACAGAAGCTCTCAAAGATGAATTCTGGATTAGTGCAATGCAAGAAAAACTTCTTCAGTTCCAACGCAATAATGTCTGGAGTCTGGTGTCTAAACCAGAAAATGTTAATGTTATAGAGACAAAGTGGATATTAAAAAACAAAACAGATAAACAAGGATATGTTACTCGTAACAAGGCACGTTTGATTACTTAAGGATACATTTAGATTTAAGGAGTAGACTTTGATGAAACATTTGCCCTTGTTGTCCGACTTGAAACTATACGCTTGTTGCTTAGCATTACTTGCATACAAAAAATTAAGTTGTATCAAATGGATGTCAAAAGTGCCTTCTTAAATGGGTGCTTGAATGGAGAAGTTTATGTCGCCCAACCCAAAGGATTCATTAATCCAGTGTTTCCACAACATGTGTACAAACTGAATAAAACCCTGTATGGTCTCAAGCAAGCTCCTCGAGCCTGGTATGAATGACTTATTGACTATTTACATCAATAGGGATATGTTCGAGGATGGTCAAACAGAACCTTATTCACTAATTGAAAGGATAAAGATATCATTGTAGCTCAGATATATGTTGATGATATCATTTTTGACGATTTTCCCTATGCCAATGTAAATAGCTTTATTACTATTATGCAGTCTGAGTTTGAGATGAGCATGGTCGGAGAATTATTATTTTTCTTGGGTTGCAAATCAAGCAAGATCAAAATGGTATCTTTATTTATCAAGACAAGTATGGTAAGAATATGGTTAAAAAATTTAGACTTGAATCCTCTCAATCCAAAAGCACACTAGCTTCTACACAAGTAAAACTCATTAAAGGTTGTATAACAGAATTTGTAGATCTTAAATTATACAGGAGTATGATTGGAAGTCTGTTATACCTTACGACCAGTCGTTCTGATATTTCTTATGCCGTTGAAGTTTATGCTCGATTTCAATCTGATTCCCATAGCTCACATTTGCTAGCCGTTAAAAGGATTCTCAAATATATTCATGGAACTTATTATTATGGTATTTTTTACTTGTTTGATATTAACTCGTCTCTTGTAGGATATTGTGATGCTGATTAGGCTGGTTGTTCTGATGATAGGAAGTCCACTTCAGAAGGTTGCTTTTTCTTGGGCAACAACCTGATCTCATGGTTTAGTAAGAAACAAAACTCTGTATCTTTATCCACTGTGGAGGCCGAATACATTGCAGTTCGTAGTACATGCTCCCAGCTCATCTGGATGAAGCAAATGATTGGAGAGTATGGTTTGTCTCAGGATACAATGATTCTTTATTGTGATAACATGAGTGCAATTGATATTTCAAAGAATCCTGTACAACATAGTAGAACCAAGCGTATTGATATCCGTCACCATTTTATTCGTGATTTTATTGAAGATAAAATTATTTCCCTCACTCATGTTTGGTCCGCTCTTCAGTTAGCATATATCTTCACCAAATGTCTTGATACATCCTCTTTTTTTAGCATTTACTAGCTGGATTGGGTGTTTGTCGAAGGTTATCTTGACAATTCTTAGTTGTATTGTTCTGAGCCTATTTTACTTATATTCAAGCCCATTTGTTTTAGCCCATGTGCATTTATTTTACCTTCCTATATTTATTTCAAGTTGAAAAACGGCGAGAACAGTTTGGCTTTAGGACGAAGTTCAAACATTTTTAAGAAATCGACTGCACTCATCGTCTTGCTTCTTGATCATAATTGTGAGTATGCATCGTGGATATTATCAAGAACCCTATGTCAATCCACACGATACTACTATTAATCTCAATATACACGGGATGCAAATGCATGGTAAACAGTTTAAGAGTGTTCCTTCATGCCGTCCGTATGTTCGTCTTGTTGATCAAGGTAAGATTCCTCAAACCATTAGTTCTGATAGCTCTGCATCTATTCATGTTAAAGAACTCGATGTGTCTCACGTGTGTTCTGATTCGGAGTCTGTTTCACATGATGATGTTCCTTTAGCTGAGTTACT
Organism: Cucumis variabilis; assembly: GCA_037974545.1. NCBI lineage: Eukaryota > Viridiplantae > Streptophyta > Magnoliopsida > Cucurbitales > Cucurbitaceae > Cucumis > Cucumis variabilis. The sequence continues at coordinate 9,104 of JBBPDI010084536.1, forward strand.
GAAATCTCGTGTTGGTTCAACTCCTTCTGTGTCTAAGAGCCATCGAAAGGGTTTGGCTTCTCCATCTTCGAAGGGCAAGGGGTCTTCCAAGAGTTTATCTGATTCTACTAGTAGTTTCTCGGATATCCTGCCCCAACCGCATCCATCAGATCCTTTATTGGGTACCATTTCCCATGTATCCACTTCTCATGATGTTTCACTTGGTTTTTCTGCTCCATCCTCGACCTTGGGTCATGGATCTGTTCCATCCCCTTTTGCGACAAGGGACTCTGTCAATCCGCCTCCACCTAAGTCAAAGAGTTCCACCAAGCCTTAGGTTGTCACCACCAAGACTAATAGATGAAGGCTTCCTCGTAATATCCCTTCCGTCCTCATTGATAGCATTTCCTTTCATTATGAGGAGAATGCTCAGAGGTGGAAGTATGTAGTACGAAGCTATTTGGCTAATGAAGTGAATGTCTCTAGTAAGCATCAATCTTGTGTTGCCATTATGAAGTTGATTAGTCAGTCTGGTCTCTCTAGAACAATCTTGAATGTTGCTCATTCTATCCTAAACTCATTTAGGAGGTTATTTTCAATCTGCCTTCTGATTTTGACAATCCTAGTAGCAATGATTATCAAACAATTCATGTGTGTGGTCGTCAGGTTGTGATCTCCCCCACTGTTACCAATGCATTTCTTGGTCGGAGAACTTCTCTGGATACTACACTGACCAGTCCTTCTACTGATGTATTAGCTTCTGTTTTGACTAGTGACACTCTTACTGTTTGGCCCATGTCTGGTCTTCTTGCTGCCTCCTTGAATGTCAAGTACGCTATTCTTCACAAGATTGGTATTGCAAATTGATTTCTCTCTTCTCATGCCTCTAGTGTATCTGTTGCTTTCGTTACCTTTTTGTTTTGAATTGGTACCAAATCTTCTGTTGATGATGGTCTGTTTATCTACACTTAGCTTTTGCATTATGTTAGTACTTTTGGTGTAAAGATTCCTATTGCTCTGCCTCGTTTCTTTTCTAGTCTGATTGTCCATCTGCATCCTGATGTTTTAAGTGATACTGATGCTCCTGGCCCTCGTCCCTGCATGTTATCACTGAGCTATAGATTGTTTCAAGGCTCACATGTTCTAGATATTGAACACGCTGATCTCTCCAACCGCTCTGCTAACCCTGTCTATTCTGAAGATGTTCCTGCATCCACTGCTGGTGTTGGTATGACTGTTGGTGACATTTTCAGGGTTTTAAATTCTTTATTTATTGAATCTCGGGCGCTGGGCACGTCTATTTCGTTACTAATAAATAGAATGGTGGAAATTGATGCTCTTATACCATATCTGAAATCTCTTCTTCCTTCATCTAATGCAGCTCCTCCTTCGTCTTCTTAAATTATTTTTTGCTCAAAGGAGGAGACATGTGTTGTTTTGAGGGTTGTGGATGTTGTTTGAATTTTTTTGGGGGGGTACTTCTGGCTGTTAATTGCTTCTAGAGGTTGTTTGATTTCTGTCTTCTTGTAGCCCATGATCTTTTGTTGATAGTGAATGAAACATTCAGACGGAATAGGTTAACTCTCATTTTTTGTGGCTTTTGGCATGGCTTTGTGTTTGGCTTCTTTCGTGGCTAATGATTTGGTCATTATATGTTTGCATGCTGTTGTGTTTATCCAAGGATGTGCAGTTATATCAGTTGCACGTTTTCTGCTGTTGTGACTCTGATTGATCATAAAAAGAATTCGATTATATTTGACAAAAAGGGAGAGTTTGTTAAGATATTTTGTCAAATATTTTCATCTTATTTACTAAGAATTCTATTATTTAGGAATCTTGGTTTGTTACCTTCTAACATGGAAAAAGTTATATGCATAATATATCTAGGTATATATATATGCGTAGAAAGGTGATTTATTAGGTTGACAAAGAAATCTCATATTTGAAAGTGTATACGAATTCGTCTATTGAAGCTGTTCTAAGTTGAAGGTATAATGGTTATCTTACAACATTTGACTTTACATTAAAGATGTGTTTGTTGATATGTGAATTTTGAGAAGGTAAGAAATATGTATGAAGACCACTAAATTGAGGAATCAATTCATTAAGTCAGAGGGAGTCTGGACTAATCTTAAAAGAAATTCTTATCACCTTCAGGGGAATCTTGAGTTTATTTTTTAGTTATGGTTATAACTTTTTATTGTAACTGTTGTGATAAGTTACATATGATGAATCTCAATAATATTTCTTATCTGGGTTACCAAAGTGCATTGTGTTATTTGTCTTCTGTCTACTCTAGTTATTCCTGTAATTAAATACTTGTGATATTATTAAAAGGTATTTAACCTTCTCTCTGTTCATCATTGTTTTGAAGTTTGGAACTACCACCTTGAAGTTAATCTATGGTTCTAAATTTTTTGTATCTTCTTTCTTTTATATGTAGTAATAATACAATAACATACATAATTATGTGTGGCGATACCCACATGTTGCTACGTCCACATTTCGTTGCAGCTAGGTTATAGATACTTGATTTGAATTACTAATTGGTTTTTTATCATTATTTTTCATGGCCAAAACAATGAGTTTTCCATGGTCATACGGCGTCGGGAGTGGTAATATTTTGAGTTCTCCATGATCTCTCGATATATTTTTTTTATCCCAATCTTGACGGACCTTTACGCGTCGAGAGATCCTTTTTCGACACATTTTTGTATATCTCTCGACGCGATTGTGCATCTGGAGATTACCATTTTCTTGTAGTGTATAAAAATATATTTATTTATGATATTTATTCGATAAGGAAAAGATTTTTGTTATATGTTATATATAATAGGATTATGTAATAATATTGGCCAATAAATTAATATATATATATATATATATATATATATATATAATAAAAATCATTTTTATTTAGTTTCATGATTTACTTGATGGTTGATCGAGGGAGGATGACCAATTAAATAAATAAAGTATGATTGATAGTTTTAAAACATTCGAAAAATGGAAACTCTTAAACCATTAAAGTAAAAAATGCAAAGGAAAAATATATAATAATGTGTATAATGAAGAGAAACAATATTTAGAGCAATTTTTTCATATTTATAATACAAACAAGATGGCAAAGATTGAGATCTACCAATTAAATTAATTTACTATGTAGGAATTTTATTACCAAATTAACTAACTCAAGCATAATCCTAGATTATGCTGTTAGTAGGAGTCTTGAATGTAGGGTCTATTGTTGATATATTTTATTGTACTAGTAATGTTTGATCTCATAGTCGGTAAAATTTGTACTATTGTATATAACTTTTATATATATTTGGAATGTATGACCTAAAACCTGATAATTAAATAAGTTATTTAAAATAATGATTAATATAATTATCCAAATAATTAATTACCATAATAAAAATCAAACAAATAAGAAAACCAAACAGCAATAAAATCACTTTACAAAGTTTATCCAAATATACTCCAATGACGAAGAGAAGAATAATTTATGGATAAACTTTCAACAACAAACAAGTATTATTCTAAAGAAAAATGAACTAAAAACACTAGATTTCATCGCTACCAATAAACAAACCAAAGAACTATATTCACAAAAATTCCCTATTACAAATAAATTTGGCTAAATCAATTCTAGACAAATTTATAATTAACAAAATTAAAACTATTTTAAAAACTCAAATAAGCTAATTTGTAAATAGTTTCAATTTCTTTACTATTTTTTCTCCTTTTTCATAGATTACTTAATTTTAAAATAATTCCAATTTATGTCAAATCAATTATATTAGAGAGTGATTTGATGTTTCAAACATTTGTTCTTTTATTTATTTATTTTTCTTTTAATTTACTAGAATGAGAACTAAACATGTATATGAGAGAAAAGCATTTGTGAAATTTCATGTTTGAAAACTGAAGAAGTGCAGAATTACATTAAAACCTAATTAATTGTAAAACATTGTATAGTACACTATTTTTTCTATACATATATATATATAGAGAGAGACTTTTATTTATTTATTATTGTTAAATTACAACATGACATGAAATATAGGATATAACTAAAAATTTCAC
>JBBPDI010084566.1:0-13166 GCA_037974545.1 Cucumis variabilis
CAGAGAGGTTTAAGGTTTGAAATTGAGTATGAATGCTGTAGTGGATGAAGTGAAAACCATACCTGACCGTTTCACAGAGCGGGAAGATGAATGAAGATGTTGGGTGAGTGGTTAATTCAACATACAATGAAATGATGATACAAACCGAAGTTTTCCAGTTTTCTGATTGTTGAAGCGATGAACAGAAAGTTTGGAGGAGTGATTTTCTTCAAGCAAATTGAAAAGGAATTCATGGTATCGAAATATAGGTTAGTAGCCGAACATAAGTGGCTGCTGGTTGGGCCTTTGATGTAACCCAAACGGTTTGGGCCTCCTGAGATGTGTTTTAGGACAACAAGATAAAAAAGAAAGATTTAGATGAAATACTAAATTGTCAATAATGTTTTCCTAATTTTTCTATTATTATCTAGGTATTTTGGACAAACCTTAATTTAATTATTTAAAAATAATTATATCAGTAAATCTTAAATAATTTTTTAATATTTTCGAAAATCTTAAAGAATTTTTTCTTAATTATCAATCCCTAATTTATTATAGCAAGTGTAACTTCCTTAATTATTATACATGTCTTTTTTCTTTTATCGATTCATATAGAAAAATAAACTTGTTCTTTTTTCTTCCCTTCCGATTTGGTGATTTTGAATTTGTTAGTTTTCTTTTTTTGTTCATTCTTCTTTTTCGTATAATTTAATTTTCGTTTCCTAGCATATAGTTTTTTCTCAATAAATTTGTTATTTCTACTTCAATTTATTTTCTTGTCATGTTTGGTATACACAGATTATAGGAGATGCGTTCTGTATTTTTTTTTACACATATGGTACTGTATCACTACAAGAAATGGGGTTATTCCCAACGCATAAAAATGTCAAGAAAAACACCAAATGCGTCAGCCTAAGTAACACCAATGTCACAAGATGTCGGCAAGAACGTCGAAGAAAATGCGTCGGGGACACTTTTGCTGACACACAAACGAGCAACGTTGGTATAGCACCTTCCCCGACGTCATTTGCCTACATCAAAATATAAATATCCCTGACGTACTGGAATAACGTTGGGGAAAACATATATCCCAAAGCTGTCAGACGGCGTCGGGATATCCTCTATTTTTGAAGAAAAAACACCTTCCCCTCATCTTTACCGAATCTCCGTCGAAATCGAAAGAAAACCTCATCTTAATATAATCTCTGTCGAAGTTAAAGAAAACTAATGTAATGGAAGAATATAATAGAAATTAGAAACTACCACAAAAAGATGCAATGAATCATGCTACTAACTCGTACGAAACATTAACACGCATTAGAATCCACATACACCATAAATTAACTTTCAAAACCAATTCAAGTAGAGTAAGAAAATAAAAAGAAGTATACCTCAATGATCAGTGTCATTCTACTGCAAAGGATGAGCAGTAAGGTGCTTAGAGACTAAAAGAAAAGGCATCGAAGTGACTTCAAGCCATGACTTTAGAAAAAAAAATTCATGATTTTAGGGAAAAAGAGATGTTTAGGGCAAAAATTTAGAAATCTAGCTTATTACATACCAAAAGAGATGATGGAGGCGACATTGAAAGAGAAAGTTCGGCAACGGGGACGGCGGTGGTGCATTTTCGCAACCCTTTCTTCTCCCCCTTTAGTTTTTGCAACCCCTTAATTTCTTCTCTCCTTCACAAATATGTAAATTACAGATGGGGTGTGAGTTTTTAACGGAAAACTCCCAATGCATTACTCACGACGTTGAAAAAAATTAAATATAATAAAAATTATAGACTTTTCCCAATGCTATTATGGATGACATTGGAAAAAGTTAAATATAATAAGAAAATTATAAACTTTTCCTGATGTTTTATGCATGACATCAAGAAAAGTTAAATATAATTAAAAAATTATAGACTTTTCCCGACACCATGCATAACAGTGTCGGAAAAAGTTGAATATAATAAGAAAATTATAAACTTTTTCTAACGTCGTTATACATGGCGTCAAAAAAAGTTAAATATAACAAAAAAAATTATGAACTTTTCTCGATGCCGTTATGCATGGCGTTAGAAAAAGTTGAATATAATAAGAAAATTATAAACATTTCCTAACGCTGTTATGCATGGCGTCGGGCAAAGTTAAATATAGTAGAAGAAATTATAGACTTTTCCTGACGCCATGCATAACGGCATTAGAAAAAGTCTATAATTTTTTTTTATAAATTACCTTATACGATGTCGCCTTATGTTGCATCGAAATTGTCAACCTTTTGCGATGGAGTTTCTACAGCATCAGAAGAAGCTTTTTTTTTACGTTGCTTATTTCGACGTTCGTGTTGTGCGTCGGAAAATACATATTTTCTTGTAGTGTATCTTTTGAAGTAAATTTTTGTGTTCTGTTACATATATACTCTTGCATATATTGGATAATATATTTACAGTTTTTTTAGTTCTGTAATTTTTAATACTTAATTTATATACCACTGCATACACATACTATGTAACGTTTTAGTATTTTTTTTAATCATTATATATATAGTACTCCATAATACATATATATTATGTGTTTTGTTACATATATACCACCTTATTATGTAATATTGCTTACAGATATATACCACTTTATATATACAATAAGACATATATAGTGACATACAGTAACCGAAAATATTTTCACTTTAGTCATATTTTTTATTTTTTTGTTTATTATATAGTAATATTATGTTGTTAGTCGTATAAACATTTATATCTTAAATATGTTGTAAACTACATGTAGTAAACTACATATTCTTTAATAATTAGTCTTTAAAATATATATTTATATAGTAAATACTACTAAAACAGTATAATACACATTCTCAATGTATCTATAATATGCAGTGAGAATATCATACATAAATATTCTCACTTCATCTAATTATATACCTTCTATTTGTCATATATTTTTTAAATTAACAATGTATATTGTAATATACCCGTAAAATATAATATGTGATTTAGTATATATATACCTGTTCTTATTTACAATATAAATATTTAGTGACATATAGTTCTAATATTTTTTGGTAGAATGGGCAAAACAACATATTGTTTGCTCTTTTCCGACCAATATGTTCTTTGATTTACGTCTTTCCATCATGTTTTTAATTTTTGGATGTTTATCGTATCTTCATGTCATGTTCTTAATATTTTGTTTAATTACGACATATTCCGATCATCTTGTTTTTTTTGTTCTATTATGTGATTTATCAGATATATACATCTTATTCATATTTATGTTCTATGATTTGTTACATATATACTACTACATATATTCAATAATACATAATTCATAGTTGAATTTCATTATATATCTTTGCATACACAGATGATGTTATCAATATATACATCTATATATATATACAATAACACGTATTTAGTGACACATATAGTTCAATTTTTTTCTTCATGTTTCATATCATTTTCTTTATTTTTTTTCTCTACTCGATTAGTATTTTCTTTGATTTCTTACATGTATACTACTGGATAATACATTTATGTTATATAATCTGTTACATATATACTACTATATATATATTTAATAATACATAAATTGAAGTTGGCATCCTTCCACTGAATCTAAAATGTTCAGTTGGTCGACCAAAGAATATTATAATTCCTTCTAAAATGGAGTTTTAAATGTGGTCGTTGAGGACGTGCTAGCCATTACTGAAAGAGATGCAAGTTTTCCTTATTGAACTAGTTTTTTCTTCTTATTATTAGATTTTTAGTATGTTGATTCATACTTTTATTTGAAATATTAATATTCTTGTTTTTAATTTAGTTATTTTATTTCCATATTTTTCCATAAATTTCCATCTACTATACTAATAAAAGTTTTTCAATTTATTATATTTAATATACTATCCTTCATACATAATCACTATTGTTTCAAACATAATTTGTTATTCATTACATATAATATGAATATTTGAAATAAAATACATAAACTAGTTTAACAAATTGATAGCTTAACCTTTCATTCATAAACTATATAATATATTATTTCATATATACTACTCTTAAACCAATTTAACATTCAACCATTTTTTCATACAATTCCCTAAATATTTAATTCTTTCATCAAAGTTTCTACATCGCAAATATATTCAGTTTTTCTCAACATTACATATACCAGAGAACAATTAATGTTTTAATGGCATATATTACATATACTCATCATAATTTTTTCTCATTAATCTTCCTGTAAATATAAACAACTTTTATAAATAATTACTATTGTTTTAAACAGAACGTATTATTTAATACGTAAGATATGAATATTTAAAAAAAATACACAAACAAATTGATATGGGAACCTTTCATTCATAAAATATACATCATATTATTCAATATATACTATAATTAGGTGGAATATATGAAAAACAATGCAAAACGAAAGAAAGAATGTACAGAGAGAGAGAGATTGGAAATTAAGAGAGAGATCGGGAGAAAATTTTTTTTGAGCAAAATCACCAAAAGAAAAATAATTAAGGGACAAATTTTATTATAATATCACCATAATAGAATTAATCACTAACCATATTTATATATGATATCTAATAAATGCAAATATTAATCATGATCCACTTTTCTTTTTTCTTTTGCTATTTTTTTAATATATTATTATTAATAAAGATGAGTAAATTAGTCATTTAGGCCTTGTATTTTTGTAAAATATTAGTCAATTAAGGACATTTCTAAAAAATAGGGAAATTTGGGTCAATCTTGTAATATGGTATATCATTTTAGGCCACCTTAGTTAAAGACCCTAAAAAAAATTGTCGAAATAGCAAAATTAGACGTCAGGGTTGGAAATATAGCAAAACTAACCCGGAATAAGATTTTTAGCAGAATAGTGAGATGCACATGTATGACTTTTTAATAATTTCTATTTTATCTAGAGGTAAACCAGATTTTTACTCATCGAGTATTTTAAATTTATTGGATATTGATAAGGTGACTGAATTTATGAAACACAATATATTCTGTTCAATTGGTTATGAGACTATATCCTAACCAAATCATCTATTTTATGAAAAAGTTCACGACAAATCTTTCTATATTAGTGGAATCTCCATCCATAATAGCCTTAATTGGTTCTTGGACTATATCCTAATTGAATCTCTATCTTAAATAAATCTTTATAGATTTATTTAGTAAGATTTCAAAAATATATATTTAAATAATTCATAATATTAGATGTCGAAAATATGTAGTTTTAATAAGATTTCAAAATAGGATTGTTCATCTTCTTCCATTATATTATTTTAAAGTTTTATTAAACTAATTATATCTGTTTTTAATAAATCTTTATATATTTATTTATTAAGGTTTCGAAAATATTTATCTAAGAAATTGTTAATATCTTTTTTAATTTGATTTTTTTAAAAAATGTATTTTTAATAAGATTGTAAAATATTTATAATTATCTTATTTGTTTTTATCATTTAATGTTGTATTAAACTAACTTTTAGATTATATCTTGTTTGTTTAACATGATTTGTATGTTAATTATATTCTATGTAATACATCTCTTTTACCATTTTAAAAAGTTGTGTATGTTATACAATTAAAAGAATAAGTTTTTGTTATAACTTTACGACGAGCAAAGACTATTTTTATGGTAGATGGATCAAAACTTCCAGTATCAAAATTATTACGTTGTTGAGGTGTATGTTCCATTTACATCTTCGTTTCAACAATTTGTTGAATGTATTCAAGGTAAAAAATTTTCGTTCTCCAATCTATCTATGTCTCGTTTGACAGTTTACTGGGATGGCTGTAGCAATTTTAACCTCATTTGTTACAGTTTACTAGAATCATTAAGTTGGGTTGTTAACTCTGTATCAGCTAGTGCTGCTAGAAGTACAATGTATTTGAATAGTGAACTACCTGGTGCCCATAGTATTTAATGATTCCATGCGGTGAATTAAATAGGAAATACAATGTATTTTATATTCACATTTTTCATTTTTAAAAACGGTAAAGTTTTCATAAATTCTTTAAAATTTAAGTATGCTTAAACTTTTACTTTCCTTAATACACTAATTTTTTTCCTTCTACCTTGCGTAATAATGAAATTGATTTTTCAATTTCAACAAATACAAAGTATTTATTTACTTATATAAGAATTGTAAACCAATTTACAAGATGGTTTGATTTTTAGATGATCAATTTTTTTTTGTTTAATGACTAGGTATTTGTGTGTGTTTTTAAATGTAAAGTAAATGCATATTCTTTCTTTAAAAAAATAAATTTATGTTATTGAATTGGGATATTTTCAAAAAAAGTAAAATATTAAAAGTATTTACAAATTGTAGCAAAATTTATCAAACTCTCTATATCCTATTTAAGTTTTTTTTTGCTATATTTTATAAATATTTTCAATATTTTGCTATTCATAACCATTCCCCTGTTGAATTTCTAATTTTACAAGTGTTGAAATTTATGTCCTAAAACTCTCGTAGTTTGTAATGATATTCTATTCAATAAAGCCGTTATTGATTAATCTTAAAGCCAATAAACTAAGATCTCAAGGCTATTATTTAGTAAACTTGAACTTTATGTAGAGACATAAACATGGATTAAGTTCGAGTATGTAGCCTAAATAGTCTATAGTATACGAATACGATTGGACACCTTATTTTAGAAACACTAAGGATGCGACCCGCTTTTTAGTTAGTACAAATGTTGTGATCCTGAATCGTTCATGTAGAGACATGAAAGTGGGGGCATCCTATGTGAAGAGTTTACATAAGACTTAAACCATAAAATAGTCGCTTTTAGGTTATAACACCATTGATTTTAATAAAATCGACTATTTCGTTTATAGATATCTAGTGTAACTTAATTTTAATCTTGAGCTAACTATGAACTTCTGTTCATACAAAATTATCCTTAGATCTGCATATGTGAGGGCAGCTCAATGACTGGCCCAACAAGCCTCTCATTTTAGGGGTAAGACCGGGTGAATAGCTAAGACATAGGGTGCAAGACGAAATTCACTCCTATGCAGTTTAGGGATAGTAGATAGGTTGTTCCCTTAAGGACTGAATCCAAGTCTTGAATAAGGAACCCCACCCTCTCATTGGTCCGAGAGGGATTCCTTTTGTAGGTTGGACCTTAAACCAATTGTTCAATAGAATCCATGGGACTTAAGAAGCAAAATGTAATCTTGGGAGTAAAGCGATACTTTGACCCAGTCGAGGTTACGAACAACCTATGAAGGATTAACTTACTTATCATGGTTATATCACATGGACACAAATATATCTATAGTGAGGGGAGTGCAACTACGAGACTTTAGTGAAATGACTCGTTATTTAATGAATGTTAATTAACTCGGTCTAAAAGAGTTTAACTAGTGAATCTTAAATCGTCAGAGTCCATGATCTATAGGTTCATTAGGTTCCCCCGCTAGCTCAGAAGGAATTAACTTGGAACATTATGATGGAATAATTCGAATTGTTCGAATTAGATAAAGAGAGAAAAACAAACAAATATATTTGATATAGTCATCCGTTATAAGTTTAAGAAAGGGTTTTATGTTTAAATGTGATTTAAATATTAAAAATATGAATACAGATTCATATTCAGAAGCTCGAAATTGATGGAAAGGTCAAAGATGTGAAAAGTCAAAATGTTGACTTTTGACTTTGAGAAGTCAAACTTTGTCCAACTTTATATTTAAATGTGATTTAAATTTTGAAAAAATAAATTCAGATTCATGCTCGGAAGGTCAAAATTAGTCAAGACAAACAAAATGGTAAAAAGTCAAAATGTTGACTTTAGACTTGAAAAAGTCAAACTTTGAATTTGATTTAAATATTAGATTACCATATTGCCTTTAAACTAATTTGAATAATAACACTTGTTGAGATTTGGAAAGTTTATTACTTGCATATAATATACAAGTGGCTTGTTGCATGCAAGTTCTCGTGGTTTTTAAAAATGATGAGAATTAATTTTGTAATTAAGATTTACAAAATAAACCAAGAACTCATTTTTTTACTCTTTAACGAAGATCTAAAAGTTAGGTTCCTCCAAAAGGTACCATCTCTCTCTGTTTCCTCCATCATTCGAGTCTCACAACTCGATTCCAAGTCTGGAGAATAGTGAGTCAACACTAGTGGTAGTTCCGACTTTAAATTCGAAGGGAAATTGCGAAGAATTTGAGTTTTTTTTAACCCTATCTTTGTTTCAATTAGGATTGTAATGCATTTTAATTACTAAAGTGTTTAGATGCAATTAGAGTAAGGTTTGATCCTTATTTCGCTGCGTATGTCTACTGTTTCCATAAAAAGATAGAAAAAATTAGGTTAATTTTCATAAATAGAACAAACGGGTAAAATATTTACGGCCGGTGTCACAGAATGAAAAAGCCCATGGAATTTACCATTTTTAAAAAATTCTAGGTTTGTCCTTTATTATCATCGTCTTTCTTCTCTTCTCTTCTGCGATCTTTTTTCTTTTCCTCTTCTGTAATATTTTTTCTTTCCATCGTTTTTTTTCTCTTCTTCTGCAATTTTTTTTAAATATTTCCATTTGCGTTTCCTTTTCATATTCTTTCTTCTGAAATTTTTATTTTCCTTCCCATCGTTTTTTTCTTCTTTAATTTTCCCCCTTTCCAACGTCTTTTTCTTTCTTCGATAATATTTTATATTTTTTTAAATTGTTATTTAGTTTTTTAAGATCATGTGCCAAATATAAACGACTACGTACAAATTTTTTTTTTTGAAAAAAATCGTTTATATTTGGATACCTTAATTTAAACGATCAAAGCTAAATGATCATTTGCCAAATATAAATGATCGTGTGCCAAAGGTAAACGATCCCATACCAAAAAATCTTGAAAAAATCGTTTAGATTTGTCTATCCAAATTTAAACAATTTAATTAAATGATTGTGGGCTAAATCTAAACGATGACATACCAAAAAAATCTTTAAAAAAATCGTTTAGATTTGACTACCTAAATCTAAACGATCATATAGGGAAGAATAGTCAAATTTAAATGATCATTTCCTAAATATATTACGCGCGCTTGATGTCAATTAATCACGGGGCATTTTTGGTATTTTCCACTGTGGGTCTGTTCCGTTTTCAAAATTGTTCTATACAATGTAAATATTTTGTCGCTTTGTTCTATATTTGAAAAGAGCCCAAAAAATTATCTTATAAATTTAAAAATTATTTGTTATTTAATTGAAGTTGGGATTTGAAATTAGTTGTATTTTTTAAAATTTGAGATTTTGCTTAATCAAATCGTAATTTATTATCTATTTATTAATAATTTAATCATGAAATTATTATTTATTAATAATTTAATCTGTTATTTAATTCAAGTTGGTGGGATTTGAAATTTTTTTACTTTTAAAATTTTGAGATTTTTTAAAATTAAATCATAATTCTAGTTATTTGTTGTTATGGTATTTTTGTTTTTTTTAATAATTTGAATTTTTTTATTGAAAATATTTTTTTGCCTTTTAAAATAATTTTAGGCACGTTGATATTTTTTAGAGGAGAAATTTGATGGACACTATTACAATCAATTCATGGTGGTGAATGGCTGTTTGCATTGGTCTATCAAGGTAAACTTTTTTTGTCCTCCAATCTATCACCTCTGCATGTCACAATCGACAAGGAATGGGGATGTCATCAAGGTAATTGGCCTGATGTTATTAACCATCAATTTAACTAAGTTGTAGGAACCGAAGTTGAACAAAAGAAGAAGCAAAACAAACTTTGTTTATGCAAAAATCGAAGTTGGAGGTCTTTCTTTCAGTTGAAAGGATTTTTTGTGAACGACCAATGTTCTTTTGAGGTTATAGCGTCTAACACTTTTATTTTAAAAGGTAATATTATTATATAACAACAAAGAGGACCTCACAGCTTGAGGCCAAGACACAAGAGCAGACAATGCTCACAAACACAGGAAGAAAACAAAAGCACTAAAAGAAAAGACAACAAAGCACCAAAGAAAGACTAGAACACAAAAATAGAACAAAAAGACAACAAATCCAAAACAACCCTACAAACAGGTGGAAAAAACAACACAAAGAGAACAACCCTACAACCAGGGGACACAAATTCAAAAAATGCAAAGAAAATAAGCTAAATAAGATCTTGAGTATCCTCATCCCAAGAAACATGACGAGCCGAATACAAGTTCGAATAAGCTGAAATAGGACAATGGACTCACGAGTCTAACCACCATGGAGACAAGGATTTCGCTTCTTCCAAATAAAGTAGATTGTAGCACACCAGAGAACATGCCACTGTTTTCTCCTCATACCATTCTCAATACCCTTATGACAAATCCAAGACAACTCGACCCCTCACAAAGAATGCACGACAGTAGAATCAAACTATCCCACCTACGCAACCTATCTCTAGTACACAACCTATCTTTAATGGCCAACACACACAAAAGGAATGCTTAGGAACATTCCCCCACCCGACAATAAACCAGCCCAACGAATCTGAACACTACAAGGACAAATAGTATCCCAAACACTCGCGATAAAAAAAACTACCCTAACGACAAGGAATCCAAACCCACTTATCCCCAACACTCAGACACGGATAAACAACCCGAACTCTATCCCATAAATCAATCAACTTAGACACCTGCGACCACTTTCACTCCCTATCCAGACTAATAAACTCTGAAAGCTTAGCGTCTTGTCGACTCATCGGACCATAAAGCACCCTATCTCCAACCTGCTCAATGATAGAACCACCATACAACCACCGATTCAGCCACACTTTACACTGCCTACTATACCCCACCTCCATCCTAACATGTCCTTTTAGTCTATCACGCTTACGCAAGATAGCTCAAAGACACCAAGACCGATCAACTCCACAATCAATTGCCCATGTCACACCTCAAATCGTACTGCGACTAGAACGCCGAAGTAGTGGGAATAGGATACGAGTTAGTTATAACCTTGAAATTTTCTTATCACAAATCTTATTCTTAACTCCTTTTAAACTATTAACAAGACTCAAAACACAATAGTGGTCAATGTAACTCTAGGCAAAATGAATACAAACCAAAACGTTTACTTTATTAATAACAAGCATTTCATACATAATTACAATACTTTGACCAAATAACCAATGCTTAGCCATTTTCAAAACGCCTTGAATAACCTCATCGCAAATCCTTCAACCTTTTTCTCTACTTGGCCTAAATGCCTGATCCTGGAAGATAGATTTTTAAAACATAAGTCTAAAATACTTAGTGAGGTTTTATGAAAACCTTTCGGAATATCTTTTCTTATTCATTTCACAAAAATATTATCAAATCATTTAAATATCGACAAATCATTTCATTTTGCATAAACCTTTCTTTATGCTTAAACAAATCATTTCATTTCGCCAAGGATCCCAAATCGTTCTCTACTCATTTTTTCATTACCTTACATTTAGACTACTGTATCAACAGCATCCTTGTTGCTCAAGTTGCTAAGCTTTATACGCTTCTTTCAATACATAAGCCAACTTCTTATCACCATGTAGCCCATACACCCTATGGTGGCCTTGGCTCTTTATGTACACATAAAAGTTAGCATCATCTCAAAGAAACACTAATGGTTTGAAAACCATTTTATAGTATTGGAATCATAATCATCAAATCATGCTTGAACACATAACTTTTCATAGAAATCTCTTTGAAACATTCTCATTTTAATTATTCTTTCAAATCAGTAAAGATAAATCATAATAAAGTTTTTAACATAAATTCATTTAAGAGAAAAGTACTCACAAAACTTTACTAAAGAAGTCTTTCTTCTTCTCGCTAAACCTTGCTTCTCGCCTAACCCAAACCACGAATAACTTCAACCACTTAGCATTTCTCAGAATAACCTTATCGCGTGGTGTTATGCTTTTACTATAAGAAACCTTCTTTTCGAACTAACCAACTTTTACTAGCATAGAACTCTTATCGCGGACTTAAACTTGAAGGCTTCCTCGAAGATTTCTTCTCCGTGAAACACTTGGTTCTTCTGGCGAAGACTATCCAAAACACTTAGTCTAACACAGTCAAAACTTTCACTTCTTAACTTACGCGAAGACTTTTTCTCTTCTTATCGCACAACTTCTTTCCTGAACTACCCACTTAATCGCAAAAATGTATACTTCACTATAAAAGATTTTATCACTTAATCCTTTCTACATATTTATTCAAACACAAACTTCTTAATACTTAGCCAAATTTTACTTCCTCACTCAAATTAGAAATGAGTCTCACAGCTCACAACGACCTATCCTTAAGAATGTAGACCTCCACCCAAGCCATCTAAAGGGAACCCAAACTTTCCAGCATTAACCAAAGAATCTTCATTGTACTCGCAATATTCTAAGAAGGCTATCACACATCGCAAGCCCACCCTCCTCAAAAGGAAGACACACCTCCGTCCACGCCACCTTTACATCCCCACTACCCTCCTCTTTACCCCTCTGAAGATAAGATCTTAGGTTTTATCTACCTCATGATGCACACTTGCAGACAACACAAAAACACTAGCCTAGTAAACCTACAAACTACGAAGCATAGAATGAACAAGCTGCAATCTACCAATAAACGATAAAACTCTAGCAGACCAAGAACGAATCTGACTAGTAATATGCTGAATAAGAGGAGCATAATCAGTAACCTGTAACCTACCAAAAATTAATGGAAGCCCAAGATAACGAACAAGGAGATGCCCAAGAACAAAACCCAAACTGACAGCCATACGAAAAGCATCCTCACTATTAACCCTCACAACAAACATAGAACTTTTCCCAAGGTTTGCAAACAGACTTGAAAGATCACTAAACTTCCGAAGAGTTTCACTAATAAATCTTAGAGAGGAATCATCAGCAGTACAAAAAATATAAGGTTGTCAACAAAGGTCAGATGGGTTAAACTAGCCTTTTCACAGTGCTGATGAAACTGGAAACTCTAGGGTTGGCAATTCAACATACCAGAAAGAACCTTCATCACCATAACAAAAAGGAAAGGGGATATAGGATCACCCTGCCGCAAGCCTTTCCTACCATGAAAAAACCCCTTCAAAGAGCCATTAATCATAATGGAGAACATTAGAGAGGTAATGCAGGCCCTAACCCAGCTCACAAACCTCAAGGGAGTGCTAATAG
>JBBPDI010084571.1:0-13165 GCA_037974545.1 Cucumis variabilis
TTTAAACTTTTGGTTGATTTAAACAGGGCCCGAATAAAAGTTTTCTTTGATGTTGTTGACTGTGACAGTTTTATAAAGTTTTTATTTTATAAGAAGAGATTTTCTATTAAGGTAATGACCACGGTCTTGGTTCAAAAGTTGGGTCGTTACATATTTAATGAATCACGTAGTGAGCTTTACCCCACAGTTGTCCAGAGTTTTTCTCACTGAATTTTTTGGTTAAGTTAATGAATGAAAAGGTTCTTAACGGTTGGAGTAACAAGTCCATCAACATGTTGTTAGAGATATTGAAACGTGTGTTTCCAATGTGTAATACCACTATCCGTAGTTCATTCTACGAAGCCAAAAGAAAATTGCATGACTTGGGCTTGTGATATAACACTATTCATGCTTGTTAGTACAACTATATTTTGTACTGGATGAAATTTTAGGATTTGTAACATTATCTAACTTGTGGTGAGTCTCAGTACAAGATTAGTTCTAACAGAGAGAAAAAAATTTGTATAAGGTATTGTGTCACTTTCGTCGATTGAGATAAGATAAAAAATATCCTTCATGAAACATCGGTGCTATCTTCCAGAGAACCACGTTTGGCGTAGAAGTAGGCTACATGATGAAAGGGTAGAGTGTAGGGATCCTCTAATGGTAATAAGTGGGCATGAAATATTGGAACAACTAGATTTGTTTGAGTTTTCAATTAGGAGTAAACATTCTTCATTAAAAGATAAAAAAAAAGCTTGTAATTGAACTGAGAAAGTATTTTCTTCGATCTTCCTTATTGGTCGAGACTACTATTAACGTCACAAACTTGATGTAATGCATATTAAAAAGAATGTTTGTGATAACTTGGTTGATACGTTGTTGAATATTGAAGGAAATACCACTAATACGATGGATACTTTGTTGTACCTACAAGGTTTAAAAATAAAAAAGGATTTATACATGATAGAAGTCAGTAACAAATTGGTGAAGCCACATGCGAGTCACACGTTGACTAGTAGCGAGCAAGTTGCATTTTCCAAGTACCTAAAATTAGTTAAGTTTTCTGATGGATTCATTTATAATATTTCATGATGTGTGAACGAAAGAGAAGGGACAGTATCAAGTCTAAAATCCCACAACTATCATGTTTTACTACATCGACTTCTACCTATTGGTGTTCGATCATACTTACCAAAAAATGTGTACTTTGTATTACTAAACTATGTGGTTTTTTTCGTGATTTATGTCATTAAGCTGAAGAAGGTAGGTGGAAATTTAAAGGTTGGTGGTTCGGTTTCTTACAGTTGGATGTATCCCATTGAAAGAAGTCTACGTACTTTAAAATAGTTTGTTCGGAACAAACCACGTCCTGAGGGTTTATTGCAGAAGCATATCTAATGAATGAATCAAAAACTTTTTGTTTGAGATGCTTAAGTGGGATTGAGACTTGATTCACTAGAGATGAATGAAATGATGATAACATTTTAGATGATGAGATGATTGGTGAGTTTGAAGTGTTCATGCAGAAAGTACGACCATTGGGAGCATCAAGTATCCAAAATCTATCATAAGAAGCGACACGCCTCTTCATTGGTACATTCTTAAAAATATAGATGAAATATCAAAGTACCGCAAGTAAGCATTTCTAACCTTTGACTTCACTTGTTATTTTAAGTATTCGTTATACATTTATTGTTACACTAACTCATAATCATCTCGACTTTATGAGATACTTACGGTTGATATGACGACAAATTCAAAGTGCTTTTGAATTGTACAAAAGACATCAATGAGCATTTCTTGAATGATTCAGAAATTAGGTATATAACGTACATGAGCTTAATAACGATCAAGCAATAACTTCTTTTAGAATTTTTGTTATAATCATTGACACACTACAAAAAATCGGTGGACTCCTAGTGCGGCTAAGGACATTAGGAAACAAAGCGTCGAAAATGACCTACCATTTCCAATGCTTATTTACAAGCGTCGATTGAGGAGAGCACGACCAACGTCTATATTTAGACATCGGGACAGCTTTGCCATTTTTATTTTTTTATATTTATTAATAAGTATTTCTCGATGCCAAGGAAAACACGTCGAGGAAAGTTACATTTTCTCTCACGTGATGGATAGATACATTAGGGGAAGTGAAAATATATATTTAATCGGTTCACTTTCCATGACGTAAAGGAGAGAAATGTTAGGGAAAGTTAAAATAATTATTTAATTCTTCAACCTTTTCTGACGTGTTTGTAGAAACGTTGGCAAAACTATCTCTATTTTCTTTGTGTTAATAGACCCAAAACGCACAACGAAAGGAAAAGAACAAGAGAACTGAGAGAGAGAGAGAGAGACTGTCACCATCCCTCGTCGTTGTCGGAGTTCTTCGCCGCCCATCATCCTCCCTCGTCGCACACCTCCACCGCTCTCAATCAAGGTTCTTGTTTTTTCAATTTTGTCTTGAAATCAGAAAAATGAATGTATTGCTATGATATAGTGTATGGTTTTAGGATTTAAATTCAAATGTATGTTATGTATTAGAAATGTATGTAATGTATGCATTGATATTATGTATGTATTTAAATTTAATCTCAAATTTTGAATTATTTTTTATTTTAGTATTAAATTTGAATTGGTTTTAGGATTTATGATTGACATTGAGTACCATTGAATATAATTTGAGATTATAAATATTTTAAGATTCTTGAGATTTGTGAGGTTATATTAAATTAGGGGGTGTTGTTTATTGAATTTGAGATTGTTATTTAATTTGAATTTTAGATTGTTTTTGTACTTTCTATTTTAATTCTGATCATCTCACAATTTACAACTTGTATTATGTAGAATCAAATGCTATAACTCCAGTGCCAGCACACCAGAGGGTTCTAAGCCACTCTCTAGGGACGAGATATGCGAGATCGTTTTTGGGTAGACGATCAGCCTACTCAAAAGGTCTTAGTTGGGGCCCCGGGTTTAAGTTTCCAAAGAGTTACGCTTTCAGTTCTTCCTCCTCTTATGACCAACAAACACACTTGAGAAAGGTTAGCAAACTAAAGGCTAGCCTTAAGAACATTACCCACCTAATTGGAGAACAATGAATAAGGGAGGAGGAGTGTGACCGCCTCATTGAACAAAAATGCAGAATGGAGAAGGAGCGTGAATGCCACATTGAAAATCACTGCATAAGGGGGGAGCAGAGTGACCAAAAATTGCAGATATGAAAAGATGATCGATGACATGAATCGAGCATAGAGAGGAGTGAGAACATGGTTGGGGTACATGTTTTTCAACTTTTAATTTGTTTAATTTCTCATATATGATATATATCTAACTATACTTTTATGTCATTTGTAGGTTTGATTTTTTTTTTCTTTTTGCGTTTGCATGTTGAGGTTTTAGGAGATAGGGACAATTTTTTTTTATTTTTAATTTTGTTCTTTTGAATAATTTAAACAACAATATTAATTGTAATTTTTATTACACAATCGAATTTCGTAATTGTAATTTTTATTATATAAATTACAATTTTTTTATTATAATAATCTGTTATAAATTTTAATTGTTGCCTTCCGAAGCGGAATAAAAAATGTATTACTCACGATAACAAAAATAAATAAATAATAATAATAATAATATAATTTACGTCGATGCATACTATACATCGACATATGGGGTTTCCTCAACGTTCTTTCCATGATGTTGGGAAAACCTTTGCTCGATGTTGTGTTGGGACATCTTTTTCTAACGTAAGAAGGTGACTTTAGGCTTACCCCATTGTCGATGTCATCCTAACGGCATCGAGGATAAGACTAACCCGACATCATCCTTTTAGCGCGTCAGCCAAAGTTTTATCGACTTTCTGTGACCGACGTTTTGGCCAATGGAGATTTCAACGTCACAAAAACTTTACCCGACATTTTTTTTTCATTTTTCCCTACATTTTTCTGTGTTAGGAATATCCAATATCCTTGTAGTTACACATGGATTTCAGGTTATAGAAATGTGTGACAGAGAAAAGCCTTTCACTGATTTATTCTCACTTGCGATGGGACGTTCACTTGACATTCGATCTTAAAGTGGATACATTATTTGTGGGGTGAGATTTCACATGGTAGAACGTAATTCCCGACGTGCTTCCCAAATCACTAGAGTTGTGGTAATCAGTGAAAGTAGTGTCTGTGGAAGTTCCAATAACAATTTCTAAGGTGTTTTGAATGAAGTGTTGGACGTTCAATATCCAATGAGATGACGTGTTTGCCTATTTAAATGTAGGTGGTTTGACACCTAAAGCAACAAAAGTCATAGGACACATGTGGAATTAAGATACAAATCAATCAACATGTTTTATTTTTAGTTCGTCGAGGTACCAATCATTCTCACGACGTAGGCACATCAAGTATTTTACCTAGAGGATTCAAAACTAGTACCAATTAGAAAGTTGTTCAAGTGGTTCAAAATAAACGTATATGAGACGTGTTCGAAGTGAAGATGTTGAGAATGAGCAACTGAATGTACTGGAAATCATTGTCAAACATCGTATGGATGAACACATTGAGGATGACACTCTATGCAGATCTGACACTAATCCTACAGTGCTGGAAGGATCGATTCATTTTAATGTCACCGACGACTTCATAGATGATGATGATGAAAAATTTTCACATTAAAGCGAATCAAATGATGATGAATGATAATGAAGAATCATATTTCCACATATATTTGATGTTAATTGGGCAACGCTTTGGTTGAGTCCGGTAATTTGATGTTAATTGTGAACACATAGATTGGCTTTAATTTATTTCGACAGTATTTTATTTTCTTCAGCTGATATGCCTCAACCCTCTTCAACTCCAAAGAGATGTCAATAGTCTCGAAACTTGGAGTTGGAGAGGTACGTTCATAATCATGCTAAGATTTCGATTACCATAGTTATAGGAGCAGAGAAGTCAATATCTCCATATGCAGTAAAGTTCAGAAACACTATTAGTGTGTGTGTGAGATACATTTCCAGTACGCTGCCTTAAGTGGGTTGATGTTGGACGAGGATACATTGAGGTGGTCAAGGGCACTCTAACTTTAATAATTAATTCAATTTTATTTTTAGACATACATAAGTATAAATCAAACTAATGTGTCAGGTTTTTTACTTTGTAGTGCTATTTTTGTTAGGATTTATGTTCTAAAACTCGTAGATTATAAATATAATCTATTGATCGTTATTAATAAAGTGTTATTATTGTAAATTTATTTATTTCTGTTGGGATTTATGTTATAAAACTCGTAGATTATAAATATAATTCATTGACAGTTATTAATAAAGTGTTGTTATTGTAATTTCAGTAAATGTTATTGATCATATTATTAGTTTTGTCTTAATAACCCAAATCTAATAAATTAACATCCTAAGCTATTTGATGTATCTTGAATAATATGTAGAGACATACAGGGATCAGTGTTTGAGATTGGCTTAAAGGGCCTAAAGTATAGGGATAAGGCTAAGTACCTTATCCTAGTAACACTATGGATACAGCTCACTTTGTATTTGATATAAACACAATGATCTGGCACGTTCATGACATGCAAGTGAGGATAT
Source organism: Cucumis variabilis (assembly GCA_037974545.1). Taxonomy (NCBI): domain Eukaryota; kingdom Viridiplantae; phylum Streptophyta; class Magnoliopsida; order Cucurbitales; family Cucurbitaceae; genus Cucumis; species Cucumis variabilis. Next base: position 5,579 of record JBBPDI010084571.1, read on the forward strand.
CCTATACAATGAGTTTGCATAAGACCGGACCACAAAATAGTAACCACTAGATGTAACTCCTTTAACTAGTTAAGTTACCTAGGTCATCCTAATGAAATAGAAACACTTATCCATTAGAATGATCTTGGTAACTTAGTCTTAATCTTGAGTGTATTATGAACTTCTGTTCACGAGAGATTGCCTTTGATTTGTATGGGTGGAAGTGACCAGATCATGGACTCATATCCCCTTTCCAACTTTAGGGCAAGTAAATGAGTGTTTCCTTAAATGGTGTCTCCGTGACTTAAACAAAGGGCTATACCTTCTGTATGGCACAAGAGGAGTTTCTGTTTATTGATTGAACCAAAAACAGGTTGTTCATTAGACGAACACTAGTATTTAAGAACTCGAGGTAATCCAAGGGTAAAACAATAATTTGACCTAGCTGGTGTTACGAACACTTGTGAAGGACTAACTTACTGTTATTCGTCTATATCCATGGATACAGAAATATATCTACAGTGAGAAGATTTTAACTGTGAGTCTTTAGTGGAGTGCACACACAGTTAACAAATATTGATTAATGTGGTTAATGAGTTTAGCCAACTAATATTATATCGTTGTAGCTTCTGATTTGTAGGTCCATTAGGTCCCCTTCCTAACTTGTAAAGGGTAATGAGATTTATTTATATTTGTTGTAATTTGAAATGTTCAAATTTATTTTGGAATTAGTATAATGTATGCTGATACATTATAATATAAAGTTTAATCAAACTTTATTATATAAATTTAGTTTTGGATATGATTCATAATTAACTTATTAGAGAAAATATTTGAATGAGCTCAAATATTAATTTAATGTGAATTGGATTCATATTAAAATTATTGGTTATTATAGAAATTTATATTTGAATATGATTCAAATTTAAGTTAAGTTAAATATAAGATATTTAATTTGATTATTAATTAATAGTTTGTTTTATTTAATTAAATAAGATTAAAATAAAATATCAATTAATTGATTAATTGTTAGTTAATTAGTTGATTTGAAATTTTTATTAATTTAATATTTTTAAATGAATAGAATCCCATGATTCTCTTCTACTCCCTTTCTTACTTCATGAAGGAAAAATAGTTATAAATATGTAGAAGAAAAACAATTTTTCATAATCAATAAAAAATAGAACTAATGATTTTTTTTTTTTTTTTTGCAAAATAACTTATTTCTAAAACTTTTCCAGCCCAATTGGTTCCCACAAACCAATCTCATCCTAAAGGATAGGAAGGTTTCCTACAGGTGGTGTCTCCAAATTTAGAGATTTAGTAGATTTAGAGACTTCAAACAACGTAAGTTTTTCTTTCTCTAATCTATACTTTATTAGAGTATGTTTAACAAAAAAATTTAGTGTTGTAATTTTTTTTACCAATGTACTGGTATTTTGGGATTCCTAAATTAATTTGAGGAATGGTTCTGTAAATTTTTCCGCTACCATGGGCTTTTATCTCTTCAATTTCGTGCTTGATTTCAACGAGCAACCACTTATTAGATTTGTTGAGCATCGAATACTCACATCTTTCAAAGAGTTCAGGGATGACTGTTATAAACATTTCAAAAAGTACAACGACCTTGAATAGCCACGTGTCAATCCACTGCACAGATTGGTTGGATGTTTGGAAGATTGACACTTCCTATGCGATCACTAATTATGCTGTGCATTTCAGATGAGATTTAAATATTGCAATGGTACGTTATTTCATTTAATTTTTTGTATGTGTGTATAACTTTAACAAACGTTTTCCATGCTGGAGCAATCAAGGATGAATAAGTTGCTAGATAAAACAACCTTACAAACATAGTAGCGAGCCCAAGTCGTTTCTACAACGACAATATAAGCTTGCTGAAGAACGGGGCCAACCATTCAATTGTGTGGAGTTGTTAAGAAAAACACACACTCGAAGAGGCCAATTCGTTTCGCAGGTGGCCATGGATGCGCATGTAAAATTATGCGATACTTTTATTTATTTTGTACTTTTACTTATAACTTCATAACTGAATTACAAAATTTGTTGTAGAATAAAATAATGAAACTGTAATCTCAACCCACCTTGAGGGCTTTCAGCGTATGAGATATATGTGAGACTGTTTTGGATAGACGATCGAGCTACTCAAAAGGTCTTGGTTGAGGACCTAAGACCTGGCTACTCATGTTTACAGTCTACGGAGGTCGAAGAAGTTAAAGTGTTGATTGAGAAGCAAAAACTCGAGCTTGAAGAAGCTAAATGCATGATTGAAGAGTAGAAAAGGACGTCAAAGCTGCATACACAACAAATGGAAGAAATGAAGAAGATAATTGAAGAAATGAGTTGGGCATAGAAAGGATCGTGAGGCACATTTGTAGTATGTATTTTTTAACTTTTAAGTTGTTTACTTTGCATTATTCAGGGATATATATATAAACTTATTTTTGTGTTATTGTAGGTGTGTACTTATAGTAATATGGCATCTGTAGCCATTAAAAGATAAATGTAGTTTTTTTTTTCCATGTAATTTCTTTGAAACATTCAAAATTGTTGTATAATGTAACATTTCATTATAATATAATTTTGATTTGTTATTTTCTATAATTATTTAGTAATTTGTTACTTATAGTAATATGGCAAAGGCATACTTCCAACGTATGAATTTGACGTCATTGATGAGTTTGTACCAACATTTTATCCTTGTTAGCAAAATCAATGTCAATAGAAATGAATTCTCGATGTCATGTTATTGGCACGTCGAGAATTAGTCCCCCTATATAGATTTTCCAACATCCTTCTCGACGTGTCAATGTATGTCAGAAGAACTTGTGACGATGCCATTTTAAAACTTTGTCGACGCAAGGCTACATCGGGAAAAACCTAACTTGTTATAGTGTAAGCCCAACTATTACTTCTGGCGTAAGGAGAAGTGGGAATCTTATGACGTTTTCAGAGTGCATCGGGAGATCCTTTATAAATATACTGAAAAAGAAAGAGAATGAGTTAGAGACCGAGAGAGAGACATTTGTCTGTCATTGTCTTTGTCATCATTGTTCGTCGTCCATTCGTCGTTGCTCTCAGCTTGCTCCGCCACTGGTCATCTTATTTCACCACTGTTGCTTTACATCCCAGTAAACTATTTGTTTTTTTTTTATTTCTAAATTAAATAAATGTATGTTTTAAATGTATATTTAATTTGTTTGCATGAATAGAGTTATCACATATTGAAATTGTTTGAAGTTTAGAAATGAAACTGTATGTATAAAATGTATATTGAAATTTGTTTTAGGTTTAGGGTTCATATTGTCGAAATTTATGTTTAGATGTATTGCAATTGTTTGAAGTTTAGGAATAAATTGTATGCATAAAATGTATATTAAAATTGTTACAGGTATATGGTTTAAATTGTTGAAATTTATGTTTAAATGTATTGAAATTGTGATTAGATTGGGGATGAGATTCTTAAAGCTTTAGGGTTGAAATGGTTAGGTTTTTTTTTTAAATTTTTTTGAATTGTTGTAATTAAATATTTTTAAATTGTTGAAATAGTTTAAATATTTGAAATTGTTGAAAGAGGATGCCTATTCAGTCATTTTGATTGATTTGTTGTGGTTGTCCCAAAGTTATGGTAGCCTTAAGTTTTCAATTTGTTAGTATGCTTTGTTTGTTGGAATTAAGTGTTGGTTAAAATTATGGTAGCCTTTAGTAGTTTATAATTTGTCGGAAGTGTTAAGTAGATTGGAAAGATTGAAATAATATGTGGTTATGTTGTTCTGGCTATCCGCCAGTTATGATAGCCTTTATAGTTTAAACTTAGTTGTAGTGAAAGTTAGGATATTTGGTACTTGTGAGGTGTAGCTTATTCATGGAGTAAGTTTGAGCATTTAGGAGGAATATAAGACTAATCAAACCTATTTGTGTTCTAGGTCTTTAATGATAGACAATGGTTAGATGAAACTTAGGAATAAGTTCTCAGTTGAGTATAAAGAGAGAGTGTCCCAATATTTAGAGGTTGCAAAGTATCACGTCGATGAGTACAGACGGGCAAGGTCTCCATGCAAGGGATGTATGAACTCAAATTGGGACCATTAAAAGGTGTGGAATGATATTTATTAACAATTGGAATATCTGTCTCTTATATAGATTGGGTATATCATGGATAGCTAGTTAACATGTATAAAGGTATAGAAAGATTTAATGAAGGAACTAGTAGTGACCCTTTTCATGAAGGAACTAGCAGTAATCCTTTTCTTGAAGAAATTGAAATGTTGGGTATGCTTCTTGATTTACAAGCTTTGATTAAACATGAAGAAGAAACAGTGGAAGGTTTGGAGAAATATGACATTTTGTTTAATAGTGGGGTAGAAAATGATAGCCAACATATTTTAGAAGTTATTAAATGAAACACGTAGTGAGATATATCCCAATTATTAAGAATTTTCATCCCTGAACTTTTTGATTAAGTTGATGCATATCAAGGCTCTCAACTATTAGAGAAACAAGTCCCTCGACATGTTATTAGAACCGTTAAAAGTAGTATTTCCAATGTGTAGTACACTATCTCTAGTTCATTCTATAGAGGCAAACGAAAATTGCATGACTTGGGTTTGGGATACGAGACTATTCATGCATGTAAGTACGATTATGTATTGTTCTGGAAGGAATTTGGCGATTTGCAAAATTTTATCCAATGTGTGGTGAATCTCGGTACAATGTCAATCCTAACAAAAGAAAATAAATTTTGTATCGTTAATCCTGAGATGACAGCGATTGTTTGTATCGCAAGAAGGCTCGTCTGACATGAGATGACATAAGGATAAACGAGTTAAAACAGTGAATGTTTTGAGATGTCTAACTGATGCAGAGGGATGAAAGCATTTTGATTGTGAATTTTCTCAGTTTGCTTCAGATTCTCCGAACATTCATTTAGGTATTAGCTTTTAATGGGTTTAGTCTATTTGGGAATCTGAGTACGTCATACAGTATGATTCTCTTATGGGTCGGTTCTTTCAATATAATTGCCTCCTTGAAAATGCATGTGGTGTTAATTCCTTACAATTTGCCACCTTGAAAATGAATGAAAGAGTCCAACTTCTTCATGTCATTGCCAATACCCAGTTCAAGACCTCCTGGTAAGAAATTGAAGTTTACCTCCAACAATTGATTGAGGAATTGAAAGAGTTATGGACTTTTAATGTACGTACGTATGATTCTCTTACCTGTCAATTCTTTCAATTGTATGTAGCCTTGCTGTGGACAATTAATGAATTTTCAGCATATGGTCACTTATTTAGGTTGAGTATGAAAGAGTATCAGACATGTCCCATATGCATGAGAGATAAATCATCATTCGAGATAAGAGGGGAAATATCTTTCATGGGACACTGGCGTTATCTTTCAGAGAACCATGCTTGATGTAGAAGTAAGTTACATGAAGGAAATGTAGAGCGTAGGCCTCCACCGACTGTACTTAGTGGGCATGATATCTTTGAACAACTAGATTCGTTGGAGTTTCTAGTGATGAGTAAACATCCTTTACTAAAAAGATAAAAAAAGAAAGAGAGCTCTAAATTGGTTGAGGAGAAGTATCTTTTTTGAACTTTATTACTGAGCAAGACTACTAATACATCATAAATTGGATGTAATCATATTGAAAGGAATGTTTGTGATAATTTGGTCGGTACATTGTTGAATTTTAAATGAAAACGAAAGATATCACAAATGCTCAATTGGACCTACAAGATTTGAAAATAAGAAAACATTTACACTTGATAGAAGTTGGTAACATATTGGTAAAGCCCTATGCAAGTTACATGTTGACTAGCAGCAAGCGAGTTGCGTTTTGCAAGTATCTAAAATTAGTTAAATTTTCTAATAGATTCGTTTATAATATTTCAATATGTGGCAATGACAAAGATGATAAAATATCAAGTCTAAAGACTCACAACTGTCACGTTTTGCTACATTGACTTCTCTCTCTTGGTGTTCGAGCATATCTACCGAAAAAGTGTACACTACAATTACTAAATTATGTGGTTTTTTTCATGACTTGTGCCCAAGAATAATACGAATAAGTGATTTGGTCCAATTGCAAGCAGATATCATAATCATATTATATAAATTGAAAAGAATATTCCCACCTGCATTCTTTGACGTAATAATACACCTTGTCGTTCACCTACTGTATGAAGTAAAAGTCACTGACCTCGTTAGTTATAGTTGGATGTATCCCATTGATAGAAGTATACACAGGTTGAAAAAGTTTGTCTGAAACAAAGCACGTCTTGAGGGGGCTATTGCTGAAGCATATGTGATGAATAAATTAGAGACATTTTCTTCAAGATATCTAAATGCAATTGAAACTCGATTCACTCAAGATAAACTAGATGATGATAGAATTCCCAATGATGAGGTAATTGGTGAGTCTGAAGTGTTCGTGTAGAAGGTACGACAATTAGGCACGTCAAGTGTACGAGCTCTATCATAGGAAGAGAAACGTCTTGCACATTAGTACATCTTGAACAATGTAGCTGAAATAGCAGACCACCACAAGTACGCATTTTCAACTTTATACTTTCTAGGCTATTTTAATTAAGTTATTATTGTCACACAAACCCACAACCATGTACTTTAGGAAAAACTTGAGGTTGATACGTCGTCAAACTCAAAGCACTTTAAACTTCACTACTAGAAAAATGAGTTTTAATGACACTACTAATTAAGACATTGTGTCGTTGAAAATAAAAAAAGGGATGAGGTGAGGCAAATTGTATCGTTGAAAATAAAAATATGGATTATTTCTTGACACAATTATATTGACATAATTTAATTTGTTTTGACACAATTTTTGCGTCGTTAATTAACGATAATTTTTTTGTGACATTTTAAAAAAGTTTTCAAATGAAAAAAAAAAATCCCAAATTACAAAATTTTTTAATTTCTCCTCCTTCACGCAATTAAAACTAAATAAAAACCCCAAATTTTCTCTCAAACAAAAATATTATCGTTGAACGAAGCCTTAATATAATTTTCTCTCAAGCAAATCTCTCTACCAAAAACGCAAAAAAAATCTCTTCAAACAAAGTAGGCAACCGCGTTATTGTGAAGAACCCTTGCCTTCAAATTTTCTTCCACTCGCCGCTGTCGATTCCATACTCCAGCCAATGTCGTTGTTGTCGCCACGACAAGCCTTCACCATCAAACCCACCAATCTAGCCACTGTTGTCGAATAAATTTATTTAGAAATATGAATTTTAGTGACACTTGAAATAAAAAAAAAGGGTGGGGGGAATAAAATGTGTCGTTAAAAAAAAATTGAAATTTTTCGTGACACATTTTCTCGACACAAATTGTGTTTTCCTGACACAATTTTCTTAACACAAATTGAGTTTTCTTGACACAATTTTTTTGTTGTTAATTTACAACATAAATTATGTGTCATTAAAAATTACTGTAACGCCTGAGATTAGGAGGGAGACATGAATGAACCGGTACCACATCTGAATGAGAAGGATCTTGAGGACATGAAAGTAATGTTAAGAAAGACTTAAAAGAATTAAAAGTTAATGCCTATACCAACAAGGTGCA
>JBBPDI010084576.1:0-13163 GCA_037974545.1 Cucumis variabilis
AGGTAGAGTAACCCCAAAATCACAGGAAGTTTATGCCAAATTCCCAATTTATCAACAAAATGTACAATCTGCAAATTAAAAAAAAAAATGTGATCCAAATATTAGCATGGTTTCATGTTTTTGTTTTTCATTTCTTGTTGTTAAGTTGGGATGAATGTGTTTACTTTCTAGTGTAACTTTTACCCATCTATTCAATCAAAATTTAAAGAATTTTTTTAAACTCTTTTTTTTTCTTCTTCTTTGTCTTCAATTAAACTAGCTAGCATAAGAAGCAAAAGCAAAAACAAACATAAAACAAAAAATTATTACATTTTTCTTAGATACAAAATAAATCATATAAACATAGAGTATGAAATTAAGAAAAGCAAAGACGTGGCCAAATATTGAGACAAACAACAATTCTGTCTCAAAAACTATTTAAAAAACAAAGAAATAATTGCTAAAAAAAAAAGCAAAATTTGAAATCCGTAATAAAAAAACGAAAAAATATCATTACCAAAAACAGAAAGGTATCGATGACAGTCATCCTTTCAACGACTTCATGAAAATCCTTATGAACAAACTTTTGAAGCTCTCCTCTAAGAACAATTTTAATGGGTTTCAATAACTGAGACAACATCTTTTCCCCTCTGATCTCTCTCTCTCAACTCTTTCTCTCTTGAATTGTTGGATGAGAATAATATGAAATTTGCAATCTCTATATCCCAATATATATAGAGATGAAGGGATAAATCTAATTGTCAAAAGTTGACCAACTTTTTTGTAATGTAATAATATTATTTGGGATTTTGAAATATTAAAACGTGGTGGGCATGCTACCTGGATTTTTTCTCTTTCAAATATTCAACTTGGAACAAGAAAACAATTTATTATATGATTATTATATTATCACATTTTCTTAAAACAAATAAATAAATAAAGGATGGGTTTGCATATATAATATACAGGGTTAGTGAAGTAAGTAATTTTTTAAACTATTTTGTAGATCAAATCTTATCTCTAAGCTATATAGAAATAATTAAAATAACTTAACAATATATAATAACAATCTTTTGAGCTCAACCTCTACATCATCAGCATAAAAAATATTTATTATTAACACATTGTCTTTAATTTATTCAATATAACTTCCCTAATAGAAAGTACCTCACTTCAATTATTCAAATCATTATATATTTTGTCATTAAAGTGAATAATACTCATTGTATTATTTATAAAATAATAATGAGTTTTTGTTACCATTGAAAGTAAATTCACAGCTTTAAAACTTGTGATTATTTCAAATGAGGATAAATTTTGTACAGAAAAAAAAAGTATGGGGTTTTTATTATTATATATAATCAACCAAAATAATATCTATTGTCTTTTTGTTACTATTTATTATTATTATCATTATTTTGCATATAACACGTTAACCTTGCATTCAATAAAAAAATCTATCTTTTTGGATAGTCCCTAAGTTTGAAACAATACGTATTTTTGATTCCTGAATTTTATTTTTAGTCTTAAGGTTTAATTTATAATAATAAATCTATTTGATTCTCGAGTTTTCAAAATGTATCGTTTTGATCTATGAATTTTAAAAAATTAAATAGAAAGTTTTTAAAATATTTTATATTTGATTTTTTAAAAATAATTATATGATATTTAAAACTAAAAAATAGTTTTAGAGAAGATTGGATTCTTAGGAGTTATTCTTCTAATTTAAAATATCATATAATTATTTAAAATAAAAGTATAAATTTATTTGAGAGGTCTTTTAAATCTATTTTTAAAATCTAAGGGATTAAAAATATATTTTTTGAAAACTCGGAGATCAAATGAGTAAATTTAAAACTAGAAAAAAATCTATTTTTTTTCATTGAAATCCAAAGACTAAAATAATAATTTTTTCTTTGTCCTTTTTTACAATAATTATGGTCCTAAACAATGTTTAAAAGTTTAGATCTTGACCTTAACAAAATTTTGATAAAAATATGGATAAAATCGCAATGCTTATGAATACTCATCCAAAACCATACAGTTCCTTTTACAAAAAATAATAAACAACATATTACGTTTTTTAAAATGATTATTTATATTATATTACATTATCAACATTATATAGATATAGGAAAAAAATAGTATGGTACTTTAATATATTTGGAATAGTATTTGTTAATGTCAATTTGGATCTGCTCTGAAAAGCCATCAGAAAAATAATATTCAAACCATCACTCTAAAAAAACTGTGGATTTTGGATCTATCACCTTCACCACTTGCAAGGATTCATGCACTTTCCTTATTGCTTCTTCCATCATCACACAAACACCATCTTTATATTTATCTTTGAAATTTTAAAATATTTATTTTTAACCTCTCAATTTTTTTTTTCTTATTTCTTGTTATTATTTTACTAATGGATTAGAAAAACGTTCTGCTGATTAATTACTTCGAATTTGTGTAAAAAATGAGGAGGATTTTAAGTTATAAGAATATTTATAGAAAATATGGATGAGAGTGATTTTTTATTTTCATGGGATTTTAATTAATATGGCTTGTGAGATCAAAATTTTTATTACCAATTTCATACGTTTTGTAGTCCTTGGTTGGAAATGTATTATGTTATTTACAAACTATTTAAATTCTACATCAAAAAAATAACTAAAAGCAAAAATTTATTATACTTGATCTTGTCATAAAGTATAAATAGTTTATCATTTTTTACAATTCTCTTTTCTAAATTTTTTTTATATTTAATTAAAAGAATAGAATTCGTACTTTAAAAATAATTGTTGAGATCAACGTTTTTTAAACGAGTATTCGACAGTAATTTGAAGCAAAAGTATTGCGGTCTTCCTTTGAAATAAAATAATTTACAAATAAATTATGTATATATTCTCTCTTTTTTTTTTTCAAAGGATACTCTCATTTATTTATCTCATATTTGTGCAATTCTTCCATGATTTTTAAAAACCAACACTAATTTAAAACACAAGATATCACAAATTCTCATAAAATTTGAAAAGCAAAAGCTTCTTTAAAAAGAAAATAAAATCAAAAACTCCCTTCAAACATATGACAACGATAAATAGTCAAATAAGAAAAATGTATTTAACTGTTAATGTATGTACATTTAACTACTGACACATGCCATCTTAAAAACAGGTAAGTCACATGATTTATTTTTGTTTCTGTTGTCTTTTTAATTTCTTGTTGCAGTCTATATCTTGTAACTTAAGTAGGTAACGAGAGAAAAAGAAAAAAGAAAAACAATAGAGAAGTAAGAGTATTAACTAGCTTTGTTCATACAGCCATGATCGACAAATTTAGTGTAGGTCTGAGTCCTTTAATTTTGTGGTTTTTATAAATACATACACATAACTAAGTTTGTATCATTATCATTACTTGGATCAATGGTAACTTTTACATTTCTTTTCATATATTGCAAATTGTAGTTGTATTTTATTTATTTTTATTATTTTTTTTATTTGAAAGATTAAAGCTATATTTTTTGAAACTTTCTTCTTCTTCTTATTATTAGACAAATCCTTCACAAATTGAATTTAATAAAATAAAACAAGGCCAAAGTATGTGTTTTTTAAAAATGGTTACAATGTGCTTTTAAAATAACTTCATCTTTGATACTGTACCACCTAAGTCAAAAGTAAACTCAATTTCCACAATTAGGTTAGGCAGAATATCCAACGTGGAAAATTATGTACAATAACAAATGTAATTTTTATTGAGTCATATCAAATTTCCCTTCACCATCATTTTTTCCATATCTAATTAATGCTTCTCTCTTTATCAATTCTCTAGCTTTTCTCTTTTATCCTTATTATATTAAAAGGTATTGCACGATTCTATCATTTATTAAATTTTAAATTTATAATATTATTCTATACTTTAAAATAAATATTAATTATTGTTTAAATTAAGAAAAAAAGTTTATGAATTATATTATTTTATTATAGATTAATTATTTGTTTTTATTTTTTTAATATAAAAAATAAAATTAATAATTATCTTTTCAAATTTTTTAACTTTGTGCGAAAGGTTAATTATTTATTTATTTCATTAATTTAATTTCTAAAGAATATGAATTTATTATTTATATTTAATGATTGAGATTTCATATAAAAAAAGAAAACAAGTTATTTATATAACCTTGAGTTTTTCAAAGAAGTTTATGAATTATATTATTTTATACTTGGTTTTATTATTTGTTTTTATTTATTTAATATAAAGAATAAAATCAATTATTTGATTATCTTTTTAAATTCTCAACTTCGTTATAGAATATGAAGGATTTTTTTCTATTTATTTTAATAATTTAATTTCTAAAAAACATGAATTTATATTTATGGATGGAATTTCAAAAACTTTGTAACCATTTATTTTCTTTAAACTATATTTAAAGATATTTCTTCAACCATCTTTTTTACAAACATTTAAATTTTTTTACAAGTTACATTTGTTTTACCTATGGCAAAGGTATATATTTTTTTCTTATAATAATTTCAATTATATAATATAATATTAATTGATCAAGCCAACAAAAACTTAACTCAGCTGGCACATGTGGACTAAAGGTCCCAGGTTCAAATCTCCACTCAAGCATTTATTACAATACTTTTCAAAAGAAAAAATATTAATTGATCAAACTCTCATAATTCATCTTGGGCTTTGCTTTTATGTTAAAATATATTTTTGGTGTTACAATGTTAATACTTGATGATTTTAGAGAAAGAAAGAAAGATATACTTTATAGGACATTAATTTGCTTTTAAATATAATTTAAAAGAGTTGAAGAAAGATATGATTTTAGAGAAAGAGAGTAGAAAAATGATATAATGTCATTCATTATTAGGGACGGATCTATTAAGGGGCTGTGCCCCCCCTCACATTTCCGGTTTTTGTATTTTAATATTAATTTTGAAATATTAAATTATAATATATATTAAATAATGCATATTTTTATTATATTTTACTTTTGACATAGTGGCTGTGTCCCCTTTAAAACCCAACGGTCGTGGGTTCAAATCCTATTTACTACAACTTTTTTTTTTTGTTAATAGTGTCCCCTACATATGATTTCTGGATCCGCCACTGTAATCATTATAATATAGTTTTATCTTTCTACATAGTTGAAAAGAAACCAACGGTTTTTCTTCTTTCTTCTTCTTCTTCATTTTTGGGATGACTCAAGTTCCAAGTTGAAAATGGATTTTCTTATTACTCTTTTTTTTAGTTACATTTTATTTTAAGATTTGAATTGTTCTATTACATTAAATTTGTGATGTCATTTTCATAAAATTTAGTTCTAGATCACATTCGAACTATATTTTGTTTTGCACAATTAATGTGAATATATGATCTTAGATTTTTTTTCAAGCGCATTCATAGAAAATTGTTACAATGTATCAAGAACGAAGATGTTTTGAGACCCATTGTTATATGGTTGAAGAAGTAATTTATCACTCTCTATACATTAATTTTTACTTATAAATTAAAACTGCAGTATTTTGTTTAATTTCATTTTAATTTAATCTTAATGCTAAAAAAGAAGGTAGCTCATTTGTCATCAAAGTCTATCGGTATATATCCATGAAGTTCATAGTTTGAATCTTCATACTCAATTAAACTAAAACAAGTTACTCTTAGTGACATATTATTTTGTTTAATTAGAAATATTTAAATATAAAAAGTCAACAATATAACCACGCACGTCAACACTAATAAAATTGTATTTTGCTATATTTTATAAACATTTTCTGAGTTACGTGAATAATAAATCTCCTAAATATAAAATCCAAAATGTACCCCACAAGACTATTTCTTCCCCCTTTTTAAGAGACAAAACTTCACCCAATTCTTTTAAACTTAAAGTTCCTTTTTCAACATTGTTTTCTTGGCAACAGTCCCTCCCCTCCCCCTCGTTTCCTTTCACATTTACAACATCTTTTTGATGCACAGTTCTATTTTCTTTTTCGGCTTGGACAAAGTAGAAAAAATTAGGGATGAACAAAATGGCCCATAGCCTAAACATGATGTGTCAAAGTATGGAAAAGGAAATTGGAATTGGCTCAAAATATAAAAGCTAAAATGTACCCAACACCACTGTTTCTTCCCCTTTTTAATTTTCAGAGACAAAGCTAATTCACCCAATTTCTTTTTTAACTTAAAGTTCTTTTTTCAACCTTTTTTTTTTCTTTGCAACATTTCCCCCCTTTTTTCATGAAAGCAATGAAAAAAATGTGTCAAAAAATATGAAAATGTTGACAACAAATAAACAGTGCATCAAATTTTTTTTGTATAAATGTGATCACATTATACAACATTTTTTTATGCTCTGTTTATTTATTTATTTTTTCCTTGGACAAAGTAGAAAAATTAGAGATGAACAAAATGGGCATAGGCTAAACATGATGTGTCAAAATATGAAAAATGAAATGGGAATTAGCTCCAAGTGGCTCAAGAGAAAAACATGTAGGTGAGTATTTTAAGAAGTTAAAAAATTAGTTAATCCTAATTTTTCTTTTTTGGCAATATAGTTAACCCTAATTTTACTCTTATATATCAATGTTGAAGCATCAATTTAAAGTTTCAAAATGCATTCCCTTGTAGTTTCAAAATCCTATTTTTTATTCAGAAGAATTTATATAAAATTAAATTTTTTAAATTTTTTTTATCGAGTCAATCCAAACCGACCCTAAAAAGATATTATCAAACATAGTTCATCCATTAATTAAAAGTCTAAATTATTAATTAATTTTAGAAAATTATGAAATTTGAAAATTAATTTTAGAATATTTTCAAATATATATATATAGATTTAACCAAAAAATATATATCCAAAAGGGAAAAATAAAACTAAAGATATTAGTTATTATATACTTGGAATTTGGGAACATCACCATCCCTATATATAAAATTAGATTCTTGGTTTCTTGTAATCTCATTTGCTTATTAACAAAAGATTCTGTGTCCAACGTGAAGATTGATGAATTAATATTTTAAAAGAAAATTTTCAAACTAGACATTGATATTCCCAAAGTAATTACATGATCTCGAAAACAAAAGATTTGACCTTAGAAAAAAACAGAACAACAAATCCATATGATTAGTATATCTTTGGGATATTATCGTTGTATTGATGATACACATTGAAAGGTACTAGTAGGGCTACTATCAGTGTATATAAATGACATTAATATAAGTCTGTATGTTATTTGTACAGATATTAATATAAGTCAGTTAATATTTATTAATATCTATCGTTGAAATAAATTAAAATTTAGCTATTTTGTAAATATTTTGGTTCATTTTTTTGTAGTTTGAAAAATATTCTTGATTTTTTAAACAACAAAATCAATTTTACAGTAGGTTTTTTCACCTAAAACAAACTAATTTGTTTTCTTAAAAAATGCATACAACAATAAATATAATTGTTCACACGAGATTTCGAAGAAATGTATTTCGTGGAATTACACTTTGTATATTGATTGATATAGTAGATACAATCTCTAATATTTACTTTTTTGATGCTTTCTCTTGAATACAAGTTAAAAACTTATAATTTCTTGATCTTCAGTCTTTAGGATGTTGTAGTTGCAAGTCTCTTTGAGCTTCCATCTTCTGAAATCTAAGAAAAATTTGATCTTTCAAGTCTTCAATCTTTTAGAAGATGATGATCTCGAAGTTGATAAGAACTTGCACGTCTTGAGAGTTTTGTAGAAGTTTGAAATTTTCAATTCTTCAAACATTCAGTACTTTAGAGCTTCAATTCTTCCTTCAACCAAATATCCCCTTAAATGAGTGACAAATGTCTATTTATAGAGAAACCTCATGAGCTTTAGGTGGGCTTGGGCCCATTTTCCTATTGGGTTTGAGCTTAGACTCGGGCCCATTTCTTGACGGACTCCGGCCCATTTCTTGATTGGCTCTGGCCCCTTGTTTGGCCTGATTTTTCATCATGGGCTTGCATTGGGTTAGATATGAGAAAACTTGACTACCCAAAATTCAATCAAATTATAATCATCACAATTTTGCTGTGATGACGTGACAAAATTTAATTGGCCAAAATTTCTTGCTCAACAAATGCTTCCTTTTCGAGATTTGTGCACGTTTATGGTGGGTAAATCTCGAAAACAATAAACTGAAACCAAAAATACAAGTGATTTGTTCTTGACTTTTTTTTCCAGTTAATATGTCAAATTAATCACATTATGCATTTGGACATAAGTGTGGTTAAACTGCTATATGAAGTTTGGTGAATTTTGAATTCAATTCACAATTTTTTTTTATAAAAAAAACATTTGGAATATGGCCAATAGATTTTTTTTTACCAATGAATTTAATGGAATAATTGAGGCTTAAAAATAAATGATAGAATTGGAATATTGTCAATTCATCAAAAATGTAAATTTAAGTCAAAGTTTTGATTTATTTTTTAATCCATTAATTTGATTTTTTTTTTAGCAAAACTTATGCTATTTGAATTGTCTTTAAAATTTGAAAACTGCCAATTTTTTTTTTTAATTTGGATGGAAATGAATTTATGATTTGGGATAAAGATTTTTTCCAATAGAAGAAGAACAAAATGATTTGGATTTTTTTTTCTCAATTTTTTTTTTCAAATCTTGGATTTAATTAGAAAAAAAATTAAAAGAATTTTCTTTTTTTAAAAAAATTAATTAATTTATTATTTTATTTTTTTTATATTTTTAAATTAGGAACTAATCCCAACTCCTAACTCAATCTTAATAGTTTTGTTGAGAAGTTAGGGAGAAGTTGGAGATTTGACACATTTCCCACTCTATAAATAGAGAAGCATGTTGAGAACAAAAATCATTCCTCTTATCAACACTTGTGTATTTGGCTTCTCTAATTTTTTTTTTCTTTTTTGCTACTTCATATTTGGGAGAAAAGAATATGGTCAATGGTGGAACTGCTTCCATACTATTTGAGAGACATAGAATTGGAGTTGTTGTGCTTATTTATTTATTTATTTTTTACCTTTTTTTTATGGTCGACGGACATGGAAATGATCAATTTTTTTTAATGGTGGCAGAGGAAGGAAAAGAAGATTTTTTTTTAGTTCTTTTATTTTTTTCATTTTTCTTTTCTTTCATTGTTTTTCTTTTCCTTTCTGTTTTTCTTTTTTAATTCCTTTTTCTATTTTCTTTTTTTTTCTTATTTTTTTTCTCTGTTATAATTTTCTTTTCTTTTTCACTTTCTTTCTTTCTTTTCCGTTTTCTTTTTTTTTTCTTCATTTGTTTCTTTCTTATTTTGTTTTTTTATTTTCTATTTCTATTTTTTCTATTTTCTTTTTCAAATACATTTTTTTCCTATTTGTCATTCGTTTTTTTTCTATTATGTTTTTTCCTTGTTGTTTTTGTTTTATTCTTTTCTTAATTCAAATATATATTTTTTTAAACTTTTTTTTTTCAGTTTTTCTTTTCTTTTTCTTATTTTTCTTTCTTTCTCTTTTTTTTCTTGATAATTTTCTTTTTCTCACTTTTATCTTTCGAAGATGGAGCACACCAAGCTTGATCGAGATGGAGATAGAGATCCGATCGATTGCAGCACATCGAAGATGGAGATAGAGATCCGATCAACTGCAGCACATCGAAGATGGAGATGGAGATCCGCACATCGAAGATGGAGATGCAGATCCGCACATCGAAGATGGAGATGGAAATCCACACATCGAAGATGGAGATGCGCACATCGAAGATGAAAATGGAGATCCGCACATTAGAGATGGAGATCCACACATCGAAGATGAAGATGGAGATCCGATCAGCTGCGACATTTCAAAGATGGAGATGGAGATCCGTGCATCAAAGATTGAGATGAAGATCCGCACATCGAAGATGAAGATCAACACATCAAAGATAGAGATAGAGATAGAGATCCGATCAGCTGCGACATATCAAAGATGGAGATGGAGACCCGATCAGCTACAACACATCGAAGAGAAGATGGAGATGGAGATCCGATCAACTGTAGCACATCGAAGAGAAGATGGAGATGGAGATCCGATCAGCTGCGGCACATCGAAGAGAAGATGGAGATGGAGATCCGATCAGCTGCGGCACATCGAAGATGGAGATGGAGATCCACACATTGGAGATAGAGATAGAGATCTACACATTGAGGATGGAGATCCACACATCGAAGATGGAGATGGAGATCTGCACATTGAGGATAAAGATCCGCAAATCAAAGATGGAGATGAAGATTCGTACATCAAAGATGAAGATGATGATGGTTGTAGCACATCGAAGATACAGATGATGATGGTTGTAGCATGTCAGAGATGCGGATGATGACTGCACGTCGAAGATACAGATGATAACGATTGCAGCACATCAGAGATGCAGCTGATGAAGATTGCAATACCTCAGAGATACAGATGATGACAGCTGTAACATGTTGGAGATGCAGATGATGACTGTTGTGGCACATTAGAGATACAGATGATGACAGTTGCAACACGTTGAAGATGAAGATGATGATCTTCTCAGCTGCAACATAGAAAAGATGAAGAAGATGAGGATCCTTTTGGCTGCAACACATTGAAGATGAAGGTGATGATCCTCTCGATTGCAACACATTAAAGATGAAGATGAATCCTCTTGCCTGCAGCACGTGGGAGAAGATGAAGATGAATCATCTCGACTGCAACACATTGAAGATGAAGGTGATGATCCTCTCGATTGTAACACATTGAAGATGAAGATGAATCCTCTTGCCTGCAGCACATGGAAGAAGATAGAGATGAATCCTCTCGACTGCAGCACATGGGAGAAGAAGATCCTCTCAGCTGCAACACTTGAAAGAAAAGGTAAAGCTTACTACTTTGACTTTGCTCCCTTTCATTTCTGTTGTAACTGCTCGTAAATTTTATTTTTTATTGAGATTACACCATTATGATGAGGCATAATACCTTATTTTTTTCTTCGTGTGACTGAACTTAAAGTAAACTTTAAGCTGCCTACGTACCCTTTTTATAACATAGGGATCAAGTCATAACATAGTTCCATTGAGTTTTTTTTTTTTTTGTCATTCACATTTTAAACTCTTGTGGACTAGGAGCATCATGCAGTTTAAGCTCTTGCGATAAAGAGCTTTACACATTTAAAAATTTATATTTTTATAAAAAATTTGTTCACCTTCTTCATTTGTAGAATTGGTGAATATAATCAGTCTTGGCTTCACGATCAAGGACCTTCTGTGTTTATGTCAACAGACAACTTCCTCTTCATCTGTGATGGGATACGACTGTGAATCTTCTCGTCATTGTTTTCTTCATGAAGTGATTTTACCTTCAAAGTTTTTATCTTTTTTTCATGTTGATCGCTTTTCATCTTTAGTCGATCAAAAATAGATGTTGAAGGTTGATCATTCTTCGAGATACTTAGCCTTTTGAAAACTGAAGTACGAGTGGAGGTAGACTTTGGACATTGGTTTTCTTCTTTTTTCGTGGCCATACTCAATCTTTGAAAGACTAAAGATCGAGTAGTTGAAGGCTTGATACGATCAAAGACAAAAGTCATTTGCTTAATTTCATTTGAAGTGTTGACTTTTTCAGAAGATGCATAATTATTGTCGATTTCTGTTATACTGACAACATGACATGCAGTGACCTCTAAAACTTCCTTGGGATAATCATCAAGGAAACTTCTTATGAGGAATTCTCCCAAAATTATCAACCGTCGAGGTCGAATGAGGTCCTCGTCTTTTTCTTTAATAGGCTTAGGCTTCCATATCTTTTTGTTTCTTTTCCCATTCTTTTTGTGGGAGATGCTTCCTTTTGCATGCTTTTGACGGAATGACGACTCCTTTTGAATGGAATTTGGTTGTCTTCCTTTTTGATGAGTCACAACTATCCATCCTTCGTCATCATCTTCAATAGGCTCTTCTTTGTTTTGGGAGTCAGTCATCACGATCCTTTGTTGGAATTGAACAACTATAGGTTCAAAAGTCCCAAACTGAATTAAGCTTTTCCTTTGATCATAAAGTTGTGTTGATGGTGGAATACTTGAAGTTATCTCGACCGCAACATGATTTGTCTCAGCTAATTCATCAATATCCAGCTCGATCTTCTTTTCATGAGCTAACTTTAGAATCAACTCTTTCAACACGAAATACTTTCCAACAGGATGACTAATAACCCTATGGTACTTACAGTATTTAAGATCATCTACTTTTCTTGCTTGTTCTGGTCGTTTGCACTTTGGCAGTTGGATAAGTTGCTTCTCTAGCAGCTGCTCTAACATGTGTGCAACATCAGAGTTAGAAAATGGATAAACTTTTTCCTGTCTTTCTTTAAGAGTTGGGCGTCGCTTTTCCTCGCCATAATGCTTTCCTTCAATTTTTGTTTCTCTTCTTTTAGAGAAAGATTTCAGAGGAGTTGCATGAACAATCATAGACTCATTTGTGACACTATTTGCAATTTTTTTAGTATCATCAATTTCATTCTTGTCACTCCTTATTTTAGAAACCAAGAAATTTTTTGCTCCTCTGCGTGTGATACTTAATTCCATGTCATGGGCACGAGTCACCAACTCTTCAAACGTGCGTGGTTTTATCCCATGCAAAATATAGAGAAGTTCCCAATGCATGCCTTGGGTGCACATCTCAACTACAGACATTTCTGTGAGCATGTCTTTGCAATCTAGGGTGAGAGCCGATGTTTGTCAACTCCATCATACTGACGATACGTCGGGTGCTGTAAGAGCGATTGAGAAAGTCTCCTTCAAGCTGCTCCCAACTATAAATGGATTCATGTTCCAGGTCGATGTACCAGTCAAAGGCATTTCCTTTCAGAATTCGAACGAATTGTTTTACCAACAAGTCTCCTCTCATACCAGCAGTTTCACACGTTTCGATGAAATGATCAACATGTTGTTTTGGATTACCCTTTCCATCAAACTGTTGGAACTTGGGCGGTTGGTATCCATTCGACATTCTGAGATTGTCAATCCTCTTCATGTACGGCTTGGAATACAAAGAGAAAGTTTGAGCAGGTCCACCATATTGAGTTATGATGAAGTTTGCAATCATCTCCTGCAACTGCTGAACAGACAGTGATGCATTGAGGTCAAATTTTGTGGTTGACTTTCTTGCATAACTGCCTTCCCTTTGTCAGTATTCTTGACAGTATGTGTATG
>JBBPDI010084583.1:0-13163 GCA_037974545.1 Cucumis variabilis
TAAAGAATGGATAGTGTACGTTTGAGTGGATTGACTGAACTGAGATGGGTGACGCTTATGTATGAGTATACTTATTTAAGAAATCGTTATGCTAAGGTTGGGTTATGTATTAGTATGAGTAATTTGACTATAGTATCAACGCATATTCGTGGCCAACAGTCAATTTTCTATCCAAAAAAAGTATTTGATACATGCATATATATATATATACTTCTGCCGGCGAATTTAGTATGGGGAGAAATTTTCCTTTTGCCAACAAAAATATTTTCATTTGTAAAAAAAATTTTGCCCACAAAACAAATGTGGCCAAAAAGTCTATTTTTGCCAACATGATGGTGATCGTGGGTAAAAAGACATTTCTGTTGACGTTTATTTTGTAGGCAAAAATGTATTTTCTGCTCACCAGTTTAATTGGTGTGGGCAGTTTTGTCGATGCAAGGTCAACAACGTGGGCAAATGAAAAAGCGACGCAGTTTTGGTCGTAAAGCATGCCCACGTAAAAAAAACGTTTGCAGAAGCTCTGCCCACGTTTTCCTTAAGATATGCTCATATTTCTCTTCATCGACAAAGACTAAAATTCTTGTAGTACGAGGAGCTTAGGATTAGGTGAGTTGAACAGGCTTGTAGGCATTCAAGGTAGGTGCCCACAACATGCAAGGGTCATTTTTATGGCAAAGCAAGAGGTGGCAAAGGTTGGCATGTAGAGTGTGTTATACAAAGCTAAGTTCAGATGAGAAAAGTTCACAATCTACTTGTATATTTTTCTTTAAACAACATGCAAAAGCTTCTAAATTAAGTCTAGTTTTCAGAGTGAGGCTACCAAAAAAAAAGTGAGGTGAGGAAGCTTGAGGTTCGATTCAAGAAAGAGAGAAAGGTCAAATTTTGGAGCAAACTGAGCAGTGTGGAGTCTTTGGAGGCTACATATTGATTCCCTTCGAATTTAAAGTTCAAATTTTTTAGGTAAAAAAGTTAAGACAATTCTTAGAAAGTTTGAAAAAGAAACTTTTCCATTTTGATGGTTGGATTAAAAGTTATAAGCGTTGGAAGTTGAAAGTTGTTTTCTAGATTTTTTTTGTAGGTTCTCGATAGCCTTGAAGGTGGTCGTGCATCAAGGCATGAAGGGCTTGTCAAGCGTGCATCGATAAGGTAAGGAGGTTTATTTTAGCCTCAGTGTAGGCATGTAGCACAGCCAAGACATAGTCAGGTGTCACGGGGATGCTTGTCCAGGACGTTGTTTGCCTATAGTCGCATGCCCAAATACCCCAAACCACCTTGTCTTTATGTTTTGTACTTAATTTAGTCTATTGCTTTCTTTTTCATATCTTGACCTTGAGTGCAAAACTATTGGGTCTCCCCTATAGTACATTTAAAAGTTTTTTATCTTTGAAAGGCTTGCATATGAAAAGTGTGAAACGTCACACTCAAGGTCAACAATAAAAAGGAAGGCAATAAGCATATATGATTTAGGTATATATGAGCATGCAGCCATAGGCAACAACACCCTAGACAAGCATTCTAATGACATTCTCCGCCACTTAAATAGTTGACATCCCTATTAAATGTGAAGCTTGAACTCTTCAATATTCTGTATCCAGGCTTCTAAGTCTTCAATGAGTTCCCAATTGGTTTCTTCCATAAGAAGATTCTTCCACTTTACTAGGTACTTGTGGATCTTTCTTGTGGAACTTTGGCCCTTTCTTACTCGCTCGGCCATGATTTCTTCAACATCTTTATCTTCTTTCTGACTTAGGTCGATGGTTAGTCAAACTATGACGTTGCATGTCGTCGGGATCTTAATGACAGGGCTTTAAGTTGCTCACATGAATTATTAGATAGATTTTCATCCATGTGGGCAGTGTCGCTCTGTAAGATGTACTTCCCACCCCTTTAAGCACTTCCACTGGTCCCTCATATTTTCTAACGAAGCGTTGGTCTTTGCGTCCTCAGAATCGAATCTGTTCTAGTCGCAGCTTGATAAAGATTTGATCTCCCACCTGAAACTCAAGGGGACGATGCTTCTTATCTACCCACTTCTTCATCCTTTTCGAGGTTTTCTCTAGGTAAGCCCAAGCGATATCTGTCATCTGTTTCTATTCCTTCGTAAAGTTGTGAGCCTTGGATTCTTTCCTACATAGGGATAATCAACAAAGTGTGGTAATATAGGTTGTTTACCACAAACAATCTCAAACGGGCTTCTCCCAATTGACGAACTCGTCTAAGTATTAAAACAGAAATTGGTCACATCCATAAGCTGAACTCAATTCTTCTATCTTGCATCCACAAAATGACGCAGATATTCTTCGAGCATATAGTTGAATTGTTTAGTTTGACCGTCAGTATAGGAATGGTAGCTTGAGGATATGCTTAGACTTGTCCCCAAGAAGGTAAAGAATTCTGTCCAAAAAGTGCCAATGAATATACTATCTATGTCACTCACAATGCTTGTCGGGACTTCTCATAACTTTACAACATGTCTAAAGAACAACTAAGCTCTCAACTTGGCTGAACACAACTTGATAGTGGGAATGAAGGTGGCATATTTTGAAAATTGATCAATGATGACCAAGATGGCCTCAAAATCGCCTACCTTAGAAAGGTGGATGACGAAGTCAATAGAAACACTCTCCCAAGATCTTGTCGAAACTGGCAACAGTTCGAGAAGTCTAGCAACTTTTGCTTTATCGATTTTATCATGTAGGAAAACGATGCATATCTTTGTGTACTGCATGATGTCGCCTCTTTTATTTGGCCAGAAGTAACCCTTTTTCAGCAAAGTGTAAGTCCTTAGCCATTCGAGGTGGGCAGCTCACAATGTTGTAACACTCATGTAGTAATTTCTTCCTTAGGTCCCCTGCTCTAGGAACATACAGTTGATTTCCTCTGGTTAATAATAAGTCATCTTCGACTTAAAATTGTCTTGTCTTACCAGCCTTTACTAAATTCATGACGATCTGAGCGATGAAATCTTTCTGCAAGAATTCTCCCAAGACATCGCACATTGATCCATCGATCTTACTCGTCTGAAAGTGGGCAAACAAGCACATCAACTGCGCAGTTGATCAATCTCTTCTTATATTCAAACTCTGCTATAAATTCTTGCCATCTTACTTGCTTCAAAATCAATTTTGGTTTAGTAAAGAAATGGCAAGTAGCATAATTGTTCGTCTTCACAACAAATGTAAAACCAATTAATATTGTCTCCAGGGCCTCAGCCAATGGACCACTACAAGCATTACTTTTTTAGATATGGTATAGCTCTTTTCTGCTACATTCAATTTCTGACTTTTGTATGCGATGGGGTGTCCATTCTGTCGGAGAACATCGTTCAATGCATAACTGGACGCATCGGTCTTGACTTCGAAGGGTTTTGTCACATCAGCGATCCCAAGAATTTGCTCTTGAATCATGGCATGCTTCAAACCATTGAAGGCAGCCTGACACTCGGGGGTCCAACCCAATTAGATGTCTTTGTTCAATAGCTCAGTCAACGAGCTTGCTCTTTTGGAGAATTCTTTCACGAATTGATTGTAGTAATTAGCTAATCCAAAAAAGAAGCGTAATTCTATGGCTGATTTTGATATTCCCCAATCACGTATCGCACCAATCTTCCCTTCTTTCATACCAATTCGGCACACTTTATCACATGACCCAGAAAGTCTATCCATTGTTGTGTGAAAGAGCATATTTCTCTCATGACGTACAGTTGGTTTTCCTTCAGTTTCTAAAAACCATATGAACGTGGTCCTTGAATGCTTTACCTAGTGGAAGTTCCTGACTTCATCTGTTTCTTGGAGTCCCTGCTTGAAGAGATTTCTGAGAAAGTCGATGCTATCGATGCGATGATAGGTCGTCTCGACGGATTACCCATGCATGAGTTGTTGGCAAGAGTCGACACTCTAGAGACAAAGTTGTAAGTACGAGTAGCCACGAGCATGGGGACAGTTCGACGAGCTCTATTGCCCATATAGAAGAATGTGTTATTAAGCTAGATAACTCTCAAAAGACGATGTTGGAAATGATACACGGCATGTCAGAGAATTTTAAAGCTACCCTCGATGTCGTTAGGGATGAAATCGTAAAGGTAAACACGAAGGTGAACCTCACAATGCAAGCAATGGAAAACCAAGCTCCAGCTGGAGGAGCAATACTGGTTGGTAAAATAAATATTCCTGAACCCAAGCCCTTCTATGGAGCAAGAGATGAAAAGACCTTAGAGAATTTCATTTTTTATCTTGAGCAGTATTTCAAGGTCATAATTACAGTTACAGAAAAGGCCAAAGTGACGTTGGTGACCATGCATCTGTCTAAAGATGCAAAGTTATGGTGAGAGTCCCGATATGTTGATATTCAAGAAAGACATTGCACGATAGACACCTAGGACACTTTAAAGAAAGAACTTCGCTCACAGTTTTTCTTCGAACATCAAAATCCTGGCTCAATGAAAACTACATGAATTAAAACACACTGGCAACATTAGAAAGTATGCGAAGTAATTTGTGGGGTTGATGTTAGACATACGTGATATGTCCAAAAAAGACAGTCTTTTGTTTTCTCGAATGGTTGAAACCATGGGCAAAGACTAAGTTATACGAACAAACAGTTCAAGACCTCAAATCAGTTATGCAACGGTCGAACCGTTGTTTGATCTGTCTAGTGACACTCTCAATATGTGAGACATCACCAAATTTCTTCGTTTGAAGGAAACAAGAGTAAATGGCCAAGTTCTCCCAAATCTGACGGTGGAGACAGATGTCCTGGGGGAGACTGCAAGCCTTTTCAATCTAACATGGGAAACACATGGTGAGGACCCAAAAATCAAAACACATCAAATCAACCTCTTAGTTGTTTCATATGTAAGGGACCACATCTGACTAGAGAACGCCTCAATCGAATTTCCTTCAATGTCTTTCAAGCCTCTCTAACCTTAGACTCGGACGATAAATTGAGTCAACAGAAGGTGAAGTTGGTCAGGCGGAGGAAGGAGAGAATCCTAGAATGGGGGCCTTGAAATTCTTGTTGTCTCTCCATAAGAAAGTGGAGGAGACAAGTAGGCCTGTTGAAAGGGGTCTAATGTATGTTGACACCTGGGTTAATCAGAAACCATAAAAGAGCACCATGGTTGACTCCGATGTAACTCACAATTTCATAAAGAAGACAGAAGCCAGACGACTAATCTTCGTTGGGAAAAGGATACAGAAAAATGAAGATCGTGAATCTGATGGCTTGGTCCACAACGGACTAATGAAACAAACGATGATAAAATTGGGAGGATGAAAGGACCTCATAGACTTTATGGTTGTAAGGATGGATGACTTTGACGTAGTACTCAGAATGAAATTTCTCCTTGAACATCAGATGATACTAATGTCTTTAGCCAAATGTCTAGTGATCATTGGATCTACCCCACCATTGTTTAGATAGACCTTCACCAACCTAATGGATTGAAAATGATTTCAATCATACAATTGAAGAAGGGTCTCGCTCGAGATGAACCAACGTTCATGGCCATCTCGCTTGAGTTATTGGAAAACTCAGGGGAGAAAATTCCCAAAGACATTTTGTATGTCTTAGAGAAGTTTAGTGATGTGATGCCTGACAATTTGTCCACATCTCTACCGCCACGAAGAATCATTAACTATGAAATTAAACTACTACTAGGGGCAAAATCGTCTGCAACGAATGCTTATCGTATGGTGCCACCAGAGTTAGCTGAACTTTGGAAACATTTGAATGGATTGTTGAGTGCATGATTTATTAGACGTACAAAAGCTTCGTACGGAGCCCCAGTCCTTTTCCAGAAGAAGAAGGATGAACGTTTACGATTGTGTATCGACTATCCTGCCTTGAACAAGCTCACGATTCGCAATAAATATATGTTTTCCATAATAACCAACCTGTTTGACCGCCTACATGGGGTGAAATATTTCTCACAGCTAGACTTACGTTCAGGATATTACCAAGTACGAATTGCAGAAGGAGATGAGCCCAAGACGACCTGTGTCACAAGATATAGAGCGTTCGAATTCTTCGTAATGCCATTTCATCTTACAAACACCCCTGCAACCTTTTATACACTGATGAACCAGGTCTTCCATGAATATCTTGACAAGTTTTTCGTGGTCTACCTAGATGATATAGTGGTCTATAACTCCACAATGGAAGAACACAAGAACCACCTTCAAAGGATTTTTCAGAAACGGAACAAAATCAGTTGTATGTCAAGAGAGAGAAATGATCCTTTGCGCAACAACGGATGAACGTTTTTGGTCATCTAGTAGAATGTGGTTGGATTGGGTTGGAAGAAAGGGTTACATGCCACTTCTTTACTCAGCCGAAATGGACACCAAAACAAGCAAGGTGGTAAGAATTGCTAGCCAAGTTTGATTTTGAGTTCGAACATAAGAAAGGAGTGAGCAACTGGACAGTTGATACCCTGAGTCAGAAAAAGGAACATGAGACTCTATGTAGGGAAGAATCCCCATGGATGATCAACAAGGTGCGACAATACAAGTTGCCTACTACAAATAATCTCAAATGGGCTTCTCCCAATTGACGAACTCGTTGGAGCATCAAAACAAATTTGGGCTACATCCAACAACTGAACCCAATTCTTTTGTCTTGCATCCACAAAATGATGCAGATATTCTTCGAGCATATAGTTGAGTCACTCAGATTGGCCATCTGTCTGAAGATAGTAACTTGAGGATATATTCAGACTTGTCCCCAAGAAGGTAAATAGTTATATCCAGAAGGTGACAATGAATCTACCATCTCTATCACTCGCAATACTTATTGGGACACCCCATAATTTGACAACATGTCTAAAGAACCTCTGGACTGTCACTTCGGCTAAACATAATATGGTAGTAGGAATGAAGGTGACATACTTTGAAAATCAATCGATGATGGCTAAGATGACCTCAAAGTTGCATACTTTAGGGAGATGGGTGATAAAGTCCATAGAAATACTCTCCCAATGTCTTGTTAGAACGGGCAGAAGTTCAAGAAGTCCAACAACTTTTGCTTTCTTGATTTTATTATATTCACAAACAAGACATGTCTTCGTGTACTACATGTTCATTTTTCCAACTCAGGACATCAACTGCTCGGTTACTCACTCCTTTCTTATGTTTAAACTCAAAATCAAACTGGGCCAAGAATGAATGCCACCTTGCTTGTTTTGATTTCAATTTCGACTGAGTAAAGAAGTGGTAGATAGAATTATTGTCGGTCTTCACAACAAAAGTAGATGCCAGTAAATATTGCCTTTAAGCTCTCACACAATGTACCACGACAAGCATTTCTTTTTCAGACACTGTATATCTCTTTTCTGCGGCATTCAGTTTCCAACTCTCGTATGCAATGGGGTGTTCATTCTGCAAGGGAACACCGCCAAACATATAATCAGACGCATCGATCTCAACTTCTAAAGGTTAGGTCACATCAGCGATCACAAGAACTAGCCCCTCAATCATGCCTTGATTCAAACCATCAAAGGTGGCCTGGCATTCAGAGGTCCAACCCAATGGACTATTTTTCAACAACTCAATCAGCAGGTTCGCTCTTTTGGAGAATCCTTCTATAAATCGCCTGTAATAGTTAGCTAATCCGAGAAAGGAGCACAAGCTGTGACTGACTTTGGTATTCCCCAATCATGTAACGCACCAATCTTCCTTTCTTTCATACCAATCCGGCCATATTCTACTACACGATCCAAAAAGTTTATTCGTTGTTGTGCAAAGGAGCATTTTTCTATCTTAACATACAGAAGGTTTTCCTTTAATCTCTGAAAAACCCTTTGAAGGTGGTCCTTGTCTTCTTCCATTGTAGAGCTATAGACCACTATAACATCTTGGTAGACCACGACAAATTTGTCAAGATATTCATGGAAGACCTTGTTCATTAGTGTACAAAAGGTCGCAAGGGCGTTGGTAAGACGAAATGGCATTACAAGGAATATGAATGCTCCATATCTTGTGACACAGGTCATTTTGGGCTCATCTCCTTCTACAATTCTTACTTGGTAATATCCCAAACGCAAGTCTAGCTTTGAGAAATATTTTGCCCCATGTAGGCGATCAAACATATTGGTTATTATGGGAAGCGAATATTTGTTATGAATAATGATCTTGTTCAAGGCACGGTAGTCGATACACAATCGTAAACGTCCATCTTTCTTCTTCTGGAAAAGCACTGGGGCCCCATACAGAGCTTTTGCACGCTAATAAATCCTGCAATCAACAATTCATCCAACAATTTTTGAAGTTCAGCTAACTCTGGTGGCGTCATACAATAGTCATTCTTCGCAAGCAGTTTTGTCTCTGGTAGCAGTTCAATTTCATGGTCAATCATTCTTCGTGGCGATACAGACTTGGGTAAACTATCAGACATGACATCGCTATACTTCTTTAAGACACATGAAATGTCTTTGGGAACTGTCTCCCCCTGACTTTTCCAACGACTCAAGTGGGATGGCCATGAACGTTCGTCCATCTCGAGCGAGGCCCTTCTTTAATTACATGGCCGAAATCATTTTCAATCCATTAGGTTGGCGAAGGTCTGTCTGAACAACGGTAGGGGTAGATCTAGTGATCCCTAGACATTTTGCTAAAGGCATTGGTATCATTTGATGCTCAAGTAGGAATTTCATTTTGAGTACTACATCAAAGTCATCCATCCTTACAACCACAAAGTCTATAGGACCGCTTCATCCTTCCAATTTTATCATCATTCGTTTCACTAGTCCGACGATAGGTAAAGCCACAGAATTCACGACCTTCATTTTTTCTGTATCCTTTTCCCAACGAAGATTCAGTCGTCTAGCTTCTACCTCCGTTACGAAATTGTAGGTTGCACCAGAGTCAATCATAGTGCTCTTTGCTGGTTTCTGGATGACCCAGGTGTCGACATACATTAGACCCTTTTCCATAGGTCTACTTGTCTCCCCTACCTTCTTCTGGAGAGATGACAAAATTTTAGAGGCCCTCATTCTAGGATTCTCACCCTCCTCCACCTGACCAACTTCACCTTCTATTTAACTAAACTTATCGTTCGATTGTGAGGCTAAAAAGGCCTAAAAGGCATTGAAGGTCGTTTCATTTGAATATTCTCTAGGTAGGCGTGGTTCCTTACATATGAAACAGTTGAGAGGACGATTTAGTGTGTTCTAATTATTAGGTCCTTGTCATGTGTTTCTCATGTTGGATTGAAAAGGCATGTGGTCCCACCGAGACCTTTATCTCTACCGACAACTTTAAGAGTCACTAGACAGATCAAACATCTGTTCGATCGCTACATGGTTTGATGTGAGGTCTTGAACCCTCTGTTCGTATAACTTAGTCATTGCCCATGGTTTCAGCTCTTCAACAAAACAAAAGACTTTATCTTTTTTTGACATAGCACGTATGTCTGGAAACCTCGCAAATTGCTTCATATACTTCCTAATGTTGCCCTTGTGTTTTAATTCACACAGTTTCTGTCGAGCCAAATTTTGACTTTCTACGAGTGGAGTTCTTTCTTTAAAGTGTCTCAGGTGTCTATCATGTAACATCCTTCTTGAATATCAATATATCGAGACCTCCACCATAACTTTGCATCTTCAGACAGATGAACGATCGCCAACGTCACTTTGGCCTCTTCTGTAATTGTACTTTTGGCCTTGAAGTATTGCTTAAGATCAAAGATGAAATTCTCCAAGGCCTTTGCATCCCTTACCCCACAGAAGAGCTTGGGTTCAGGAATCTTTACCTTGCTTACCGAGACTGCTCCTCCAACTGGAGCTTGGTTTGCCATTGCTCATTTCGTAAGGTTCACCTCTGCAAGTTCACTCTTCACAACATCAAGGATACCTTGAAAATCCTCTGACATGTCATTTATCATTTCTAAAATCGTCTTTTGAGAGCTATCTAGCTCAATAACACGTCCTTTTATATGGGCAACAAAGTTCGTCGAACTATCCCCACACTCGTTGTTAACGTTTCCAGTTCTTATAACTCTCATCTCAGAGGGTCAACTCTTGTCAACAACTCTCGTTTGGATAATCTGTTGAGATGATCGATCATCACGTCAATAACATTGGCTCTCATAAATTTGTTCAAGTTGGGACTCCAAGAAGCGAATGGAGTCAGGAACTTCCACTAGGTAGAGCATCTTCTCTTCAAGCTCTATTAGTCGATCTACATAGGCCTTGCCCAGTTGTTTCATTGTCGACATCTTTCTTTCTTACTTGTCAATAAGCCAACTTGGCCCAGATATCAACTGTCACAATCGCAAACTTTCGAACTCTGGACAGGCGATTGTGTGGCACTTGTTCTGCTCAGTCAACAAGTTAGCCAAACAAAATTCAAAAATTGCAGACAAACTCGCAGTACGATGTAGCCTCCCTTCACATTCTCGAGAAAATGTTTTATAAAACGTGAGAGAGAAAGAAATTCATTGAAAAATCGTTAAAGAAAGTATGGAAGACTGTCAATTGCAAAGAAAAGCTTTGATTGCAAAGAGTGAGACAATGCTTGGTCGGGGATTCAACTACTATACCTTCCTTATAGTACATTTTGAACATTTTCAGCTCTGGTAGGCTTGCATATGAAAAATATTAAACGTCACACCCTAGTTTTATGACATGAAAAGGAAAGCAACAAGCTAAACTAAATAAAAAAACATAAAGACAAGGTAAATAGGAGGTATTTGGGCATGCGGCCATAGAAAAACAACGCCCTTGACAAGCATACTCGTTACACCACCCATGTTCAATGGCCAACATTGTCATGACACCAATTTTTGGCTATTTTTGGTGTTTTTAAGATGTTTTAGTTAAGTTTTTATATTTTCTGATTTTAGAGAATTAAATTGGGTTTAAATTCTCTAATTTCAAGGCAAGTCTATATGTCGAGGAGTTGGCATTCATCTTTGAGTCACAAAATAAATTTTCAAGTGATTTCTAAACATGTTTTACAAGTTAATGTTTAAAGCATCCTCTGAGAAAAATGTTTGAGCTTAATCTGATTTATATTGAGATTTACAAAGCGTGTGTTTAATGTATTATAAAGTCGAAAGCATGTTTGAGCAAAATACTTGAGTTTAAAGAATGTTTTAGCAAAGTTGATTTAGAACTTATGATTTGCTTAATGCAAGAATGATTTATAAACATGCTATTGCGTTTGAGATTATGATTTCACAACAACAAATGCTTTAGCATGTTTTAGCCTATATCTGAGTTGTTCTGAGATATATAGCAACCCTTCGGATGAGATTTCCTGTGCACAGAGGTCCTTTGATGAGAGTATTTAGTAGATACCTAAATTTCCCACCTCTAGTACTAGGTTAGAGATGAAAGCCTTTACGAACGCCTAGATTTTTTATCTCATAGTAGCTATAACGAGATAGGGTACAATTGATGCCTAAATTTCCATCTCGTACGTATCGTATCACGGGATAGGGTTTTCATGCCTAGAATTTCGTCTCATAGATACACAAAAATTTATGGTATAGCAACTAAATGAGAATGTTTGAGATAAACTGTTTGAGTTTGGCAAACAAATGTATGTTTTGCTTCGCTAAAATGTATTTATAGAAACTTTTGTTTACTCATGATTTGTTCAGCATGTTTAGTGTTTAAAACTAGTCACTCATTGAGTTTTAGCTCATGCTTTCCAAAAATGTTTTCTTACTTTTCAGGTAGAGTTCATGGACCCGACACTTGACTTTGACTGCCTGTTTGCTAGTGTTTGAGTTCCATAGCCAGTATGTTTTGTGCAATAGTGTTTTCTTATTTGTACATGAGTTTGTATTAGTGAGTATTAGATGAACAATTTAGGATCACATAATTTATACTAACTACAAAGCAGGTTGCATTCATAGTATCCCAAAATAAAGTGTCCAACCTTATTCATACACTATAGATCGTTTATATTATCTACTCGAAATTGATTCATGTTTATGTCTACCCATAAAATTCAAGTTTACACAAGATAGCCTTGAGACCTTAGTTTATTGAATTCAATATTATAATATTCATTTTCACCAATAAGTTCTCATAACCAATTTATTGAATAAAATCTATGAGTTTTAGGACATAAAATCCAACCATTATTTCTTCTTTGTCCTTCAACTTCAAATTATCAATCAAGCCTCCACTTGCTATGCCCAACAAATACCTAGAATTTGAATATTCACCATTTGATTGAGATCTTCCTTTTTTCATGTTCGTTTCTTCAATAATGGAACCAAAGTTGTCGTGGAGTTTTAGTTGGTTGTTTCTCTGACAGAACCATTCTCCAACAGGTTTATACAGAATAATGGAGAATAATGGAGAATAACCCATTAAAAAGCAGAGGTAAGACATTTAAGTTTGTTTATCAAAATTAGAATTCCAAGTGCACTCTAAATAAAAACAAATGCAAAAAGAGCAAGTTGGAATAGTTTCAAATTAAGAGGTGTTTCATGGGGTTTTCACATTGACTAAAGTTTCTCCACAAACAAGAGATATGGACCTCGTGAATTGCATTGGCGTACGATAGATTTCGAGTTGAAAATCGTCATCGCTTACTTTTTGGAAGGATGGGGGAGGAAGAAGGGACATGAAAATGAAGAGCAAGGAGAAAAGGAAAACAAGAATGGCGAGGGTTTAGCGCACAATTCCTAAGAGCAGTTTAGGATTAACAAAAGAAAAACTATGTTATTTTGCTATAACTAAAAAAAGAAATTCACGTTTTTCTATTTTCCAAAATCAGTGTAATTAATGCCAAGAGTAAAGTAGAAACTTGTATGAAATTAGGGTGTAATAAGTGATTTTATTTGACTTGATTTTCTAAAAACCAACCCAACTCAACTAACTGGTGAAGGAAACGTGTAAACCGAAACTGAACCAGAATCAAACTAGAAAACAGATATGGAAAGAGTGATTGGGGCAACACCACGTTTTTCTAAAATAAAACAAAACTTAGCCTTCCCCAAGGATGGGAAGAAACTCACAACTTGAAGCATTCACACATGCCCACACACCAACTTGACCAAACTAACTTTTGAAGGAACGGGCCGAACGGCGCTTATTATATATTTTTTTATCAAAATTGTTCTTTCTTTTTTTTTTTTTTTTCTGAACCAAACCCAACAAAAAATTTCCAGTTTCATATTTTTTTAAACCCAAAACCGCCAAACCTGAA
>JBBPDI010084590.1:0-13162 GCA_037974545.1 Cucumis variabilis
ACAATAATAATACTTTATTAATAACGGTCAATGGATTATATTTACAATCTACGAGTTTTAGAACATAAATCCCAACAAGACCCGTTTTTACCAACGCACTATTGCCCAACGTGTGTGATTGCGTCAGAAAGTCCCGATTTCATGTAGTGAAAGTTAAGGAATGATGGATTGAAAAGTTATAAACAAGCAATATATTAACGAGTGTAGGCCTTAGGCCATTGTACAATATGAACATCATATATTACAAAGAAATATAAAAATTGGAGAGAAAAGAGAAGGGAAATGTTATAAGTTAGTAGAATGGGAAATGAAATCTTCACTACTCACAGTCCAAGTTCTCACTTACAGTATGATTGGAGAAGAAGAAGAAGAAAAAATTTACAGACGGTAGGAAGACTAGTCCTTTCCATTGTTCTCTTTAGGGTTTGGTCGGTTTATTCAAACATCTAGGTCGTCTCTACCCATACAGGCTCTCTTTTCTTGGTAGAGATGAAGTTCTTTTATAGGCATCATTTTTTTCGGTCAATCCTCTGAGTGAGAGCTTAGAGAGAGATTAGAGAGAGAAACCACCATCCTCTCTCCCTCTAACTTGTAAAAGAGCCAAGGAATGCATTTTTATGCATTTTACGACTCGACTCCCTTTCTTACTTACTTTTTTACATTTTTCATGTAATGTCTTGACTTTATTATTTCAATGGCTGAAAGGCCTACATCTATCAATACATTGCAATTTTATTCCTTGTCAATCTATCATCTTTTTAATGTTCATTTGTTGAAGTGTTATCTGTAGTTTGAGTGTGTGATGAGTGCTTGATAAAGAATTTTTACTTAGAAGGTTCATCACTTTTAGATGACCTTGACTCCATTGCTTGGCCAGAGTTTGTCGTCAACTGCTTGATAGAGTAAGTAGCAAAGACATAGCTAAATGCATGCAGGAAGGAGTTTGAACTTGGTGACTAACCTCCACCATTTGTATTTTGGAAGGAGAACAAATGTGGTAACTTGGTATCGAGAGGTTGCCACCCTTAAAAGAAAGGTAATGTGATTCTTACAAGTAAGAAAATCTAGATAGCTATCCCTAACTAATCTTTATCATTCATATCCCAAGAGGTGAGCAAGTGTGGTGTTTAGGCACTGAGAGGTGCTCACCTTAATTAGAAGATGACTAAGTGATGTCTATCGAATCAAGGACCATTGCATGGCTTAATTGCCTAAACGCTGAGACCTTCCTTCACATTTCTTTAGTATAAGTTAGTTCACTTTCTATATTCATACCATTCCATGTAACCTTCTACAGAATCTCTATTGTAAATAGTAGTGAGACCTTCTTTCACATTTCTTTAGTGTAAGTTAGTTCACTTTCTATATTCATACCATTCCATGTCACCTTCTAAAGAATCTCTATTGTAAATAGTAGTTTTAATACAAATACACATTTACTTTATACTGTATAGAAATTGTATACTATCTAGATGGGAGGTAGACATTATAACTAAAGCTTACCCAGGAAACCCATCGCTTCAATTACACTTGGACAAGCCATTGGAAAACTTGTACTACATGCATATCATTAGAAATTAACAACACATAGTTAGGAAATGCTCTTTTATCACATGATCTTGTCATAGCCGCCCATTAAGTCACTCACTTAGAGGTAACGTAATACATCCACGATTGTTGCATGCATGACTACAAGCACCATTCCAATATGGATGGTGTTGCAAAACGCCAATATGCTGGGAGGGAGTAGGTGAGAGAAAGCTATACAACCCAGAATTAGTCCAAGCAACGATAGAAAGCATTAAGGTAATTTGAGAAAATTTAAAAATTACCTGTAATAGACAAAAGAGCTACACTGATAATTGTTAACGAGTACTGGAATTCAAGGTTGAAGACAAGGTTTTCTTGAGACTGTCAACATGGAAGGGTATAGTTCAATTTGGGAGAAAAGGGAAGTTAAGCTCGTGATATATAGGGCCTTAGGAAATTCTAGCACACGTGGGATGAGTAGCTTATAAATTAAAGTTGCCTGTGGAGTTGAGAAAGTATATACTAGATTCCTCACACATCCTCTAAGAACAACTCCTAGAAGTGCAAGAGAACTTGACCTACAATGAAAGACCTTTGTGCGTGTTGGAAAGAAAAAGTAAGTATTTGGGACAAATGTGATTCCCATGGTCAAGATTTTGTAGAGCAACCTTGGCATCTAAGAAGTCACTTGGGAAAATGAAGAGCTAATGAAGGCTAAATACCTACAACTTTTCACAAGAGATTTACTGAATTTTGATAACGAAATAACAATAAAGAGGTAGTTGTTGTGAGGCTTTGATCGCGATCTGCCTACATGATAAGACTCCATGCTGCGAAGATGGCCTATGTGATAAGAACTACTATGCAATGAGAAAAAACTACGAGGGAATCATTGTTATGATATAAGCTTACTTCATCAAGAAGTGATGATGTCATTCTCAAATAAGGTACTCGACATTGATTTGACCTTGACAATCAATCTGAATCCTAAATAAAGATATTACAGAGATACCTGACATCTTAACACCAGAACAATTCTCACGGTCAGCAGAAGTAATCATTCCAGCATAGGAAACTTTATGAAAAAAAAGCTATAAATATATTAATTTTAATCATTTTGAAGCTGTTTTTACCTTGAGTTTATTTAAGAGAAGATTGAGAGAAATTCGAAGATTTTCAGAGATTTTAAATGAGCTTGAATTCTACCAGGAAGTGCAAGAAAACTTAGAGGCTAGAAGATAGCTGATTGTTACTGTGTGTGGTTCTTATAAAACGTTTTCCAAAATAAAAAAGGATTTAAAAAATGTGTCTAAATCCTTATTATATTTCTACTGAAACTATGAATGACAAGATTTCTCTTATGCTTTCCAAACCTTAAAAATACATAGGATGTATAGATAAATTGGACTTACATATGAATTAGAATGATGCGATAAGATGAGGTGAAGTTGAGAAATGCATAAGATTTGACATAAATTTGTAATGATAAACTGAGATGATCTTTTGTACCCTATACAATGAGAATGTCTCATACTTGCTGTATGATTAGGTATGGGATGCTTTATCCTTGTTGTGTAATCTTGGGTAAGATGCTCTATTCTTGCTGTGTGTTCTGGAATAGACTGTCCTATTCATGTTGTGTGATCTTGAGTAGGATGCCTCATACTTGCTGTATGTTCTAGTATGGGATGTCTACTTTTTATTCGTTGGTGTGTTTATATATTAAGAGTGTGTGCACATGCAAGATAATTATGGATGTGGTGTTATAAGATTTAATTGAGTGAGTATATGGTCTATAAATTTGTCTGATCTATAAATTTGCCCAATCTCTTTTTGACCTGAAATAACGAGAAATAATTCTATTGAATTTCCTTTAATCTTAAAAATATCATAACTTTGCTTAAAATTTTTAAAATATAAAAAATAGCTCAAAAACACCCATTTTATGTGGCTGGCGCTAAGAGGGTGGGCGGTAGAGGCTACATGTGCGCATGACTTAGGTAGGCCAGTCTCGTGCTAACCTCGCAAAGGGCATTGCCTATGCATGCTTTACACATCTCGCCTGACCCTCGTACGTAGGGTTTACCACGTGCTTTCATAGTTGCGTGCGTCCTTGTAGGTCTGTGCGTCCAACACTACCCCAAAACACCACACTGACCTCTTTTAACCTAAAATGCACACCTAGCAACCCCTGACACTCGACCAGAAACTTACTTCTACTTTAGAGCTTAATAACTTAAAATCCAAAACTCAAATGACTATACTTTCTTCTATAAAGTTTCTCTAAATGGTCTTAACCTTTTTACCTCAAATTTACAAAGTAAATTTCCAAGAAATGAGTCATATAGCCCTCTAGAAGTGCACCTTTCTCAAAATCTCGTAGAAAATGACTTTCTTACCTAATCTTGATCAAATCGCCAATCTTTTTTAATTCAAATTGAACAAAAATCCTCCCTCATTAACTAGACACATTTTATTAACTTTGAAGACCAATTTGAGTTATTTTGCATGAGTGAGTTGTGAGAAATTCATTGTTAAAGCTGCCTATTTATAGAAGTCCTTGCATATGATTAAGGTGACACTTAATCCTTGATTAAACTCACCTCTTAAGCTCTTATTTACACCTCATCATCTCCTCCACGTTCTTCTTGTCCGCTAAATGCATGTTAATAAGATTAGGACACTTAGATTACACTTAAATCATTTTCTTAGAGTATGCCACATACTTCTCTTAATCGCATAGCTAACCTCTTTGGTCATCTCTCGCATAGCTTAATCGCCCAACTTACCTCTAAACCATGTCTTTTAATCCATTTTAAATGCCCCACTAACCTCTAAAGATACCTTTCTGACCTAGTCCAGACGCCTAGCACTCCTTAGAGGTATTCTTCATTTTTCTCGACTGAACAACATAACCCCAAAATGCTAAAATAACCTTTTGAGAGATTATATTCTCTTCTTTTGCTGGCGAACAAGCCTCTTCTTGCCCAAACTAACCTCTTTAGAGGTTCTTTTTCTTCCATTGTCCACTTACCAAGGCCAAAACACCAACACATCTAGACTTAACCAAATTTCCTTCTTTTTTGCTTAACTTTTTTTAAGTCTTAAACCACAAACATTTAGCCTTCCTTCTTTCCACTTATCAAGACACACTTACCATAACACTTCTCAAGCTTACTTTCTTGTCTTTACTTTACTCAAAACTAATCCTTTCAAGCTTTTAGAAAGATCCAAATTCTATAAGTTTGGGGTTTACAAATTTGATTGAAACGATAAAAGATGATGGATTTAATTAGGAGAAGGAATAAGGGTTTAAATCAATATATGTGTTAATTATATATTTTGGTGAGAGAATAATAATAATAATAATAATAAATTATTATTATTATTATTAATGTTTATAAATATCTAAGATTTCGTGCATTTAAGGAATTGTAAAGGAAAAAGGAAATAGTAACGATAAATATTATTATTATTATTATTATTATTATTATTATTTGGGTTTATAAATAGCATTGAAATGCTTAAATTGAAAAGAAAAAAAAAAAGATGAAAAGATTCTTCATCTTCTTCCCTAAAACAACCCGTTCCTAATGATCAAAGATATTTGCCTCTGTCTTTTGCCATCGCCACACACAGGTCTTGGTTTGGTGGGTTTAAATGAGTGTTTTGGATCTTTATTGTGGGATTTTAATACCATTAAAGGTTAATTCTGAAGTTTATTATTGAAAATGATTTTGGTTGCATGCGTTTGGAAGGTCCCTTTGGCAAAAGATTTAAGTGATGAATTTTTCCATCAAGAGAATTTTTCAACCTCCATTTAGATGGAATTGTGGTTTTGTTTGCAGCAAGAAACTTAGTACAACTAAGGATCAAATTAATTGGGGAATTTTTTTTGTCAGCTATAGATTATTTGTTAGCTAATCTCTTAGTAAGAGATTCTACTACTGGACCTTGAAATTTAATTTTAATAGCTAAATGTCTATTTTGTAATTATGCATTGATAAAAGTTAAAGATGCATAATAAGATGTTGTGGTTGTTGACATTTTAATGATGTTACATGATAATTAAGCATGATTTATGGATTTCATGCTTTATGGACCATTGTGATTGTGGACTGTTATGACCATTGATTCATGCCATTTTATAATGATTGTTACATGCTTTTAGACTGTGTTATGTCTGTTAACATTGTCTGTTATGCTTTTTGTCCAACCTGTGTTGTATTCCTATCTATAGGGTTACTCGCACGACTAGGGGTGTTCCTATCTATGTGGTTACTCGCATGACTAGGGGTGTTCTTACAGGACTACTAGTATGTTAGGGATGTACCTACGAATCACATGCACGGTTAGAGGATAGTTATATTGTGTATACGGGGTCACTCGCATGACTAGGGGTGTTTCGATGAGACCACTCGCACGATTAATGGTGTACCTACGTATCACAAACATGTTTATGGAGTGTGTACTTGAAATCACTCGCATGATTAGAAGTGTTCTTACTGGGTCACTAGCACAATTAGAGGTGTTCATAAGGTCTTGCTTGTTCAGTGTGTGTGACGATCACTCGCACGACTTAAGGTGTTCCTACAAGATCACTTACACGATTAGGAGTGTTCGTACAATCTCACTCGCTCAGGTGTGCTCCATTGGACACACAATAGTAGTATTATGTTCTAAACAAGAAGTTAACAGATCACTCAGCAGGATCAGAGTAGGTCCCTTACTAGGTGTATTTTATATACTTACACTTCTACGTTTAATATTTCAGACAATTGTAGAAGATTCAGAAAGCTCACGAGCCTCGAGGTTTATGTATAAGTTTTTTCAGTATTCTGTTTTTAGACATTTTTTAATTAAATTTTTATCCAATTTATGTAATTTTATTTTATTTAAAGAATTGTTAGAACCCACCGGTCACGTTTTCAAATTATTTTTATTAGTTTTTTTATTTTAGGTCTTCGAACATTTATTGATATTAATTTAATAAAAAAATTAGTTTTCCCTTTTCAAGAAAGTATCTTTCAATATTTATTTTTTGAATAATTACTTTAGCTTAGCCTAAAACTATTTTGGGTCATCACTGTTGAGCAACATTATAATTTCTAGGGCTAGAAAGAAAATATTTATGGCAATTTCAAAAAGTAGCAGAAAAACACAACAAAATTTATAGTGGTTCAGCTTATTAAAGTCTATGTTCACTTTGAAGCAACCATGAAACTTTTATTCATCTTCTTTAGGAATAAAGCCCAGAGAATTCGAAAATAAGTTTTCTTCCTTACGATTTCTCTCTCTTTCTCATACTAATTTCCAATACAGAGTTCACTATTTATAATGTCTTTACAGAGTAGTTACAAGGTGGTGAAGTTAATAATCTCTAACAAACTAATTAGTTTTTCTGTTTGATTTCAGTTACAAGACCTAAAGCTGAGAATCTGAAATTAGGGGCAGCGAGTTACCTTGAGAAGTAACTGCTCCTTCACCGAAAAGACCACGAACAAAGCACCAGGTGCACCGAGAATGAATTGATATTGAACACCGAAATACAACTTGATTACTTTGCTGAAGATTCAGAGCATCGGGATGGGACCGAGATCTCTCGAGCTTTACCGAGATATTCTGTAAGTAATAAAATTTACTCTTCCTTATGACAATTCTCCACCTTGAATTTTATTGTTGCCAATGATTGCTTCTTCTAATTCTATTCTTCTGAGAGATCTGTTATCTCGAGCAACTTTAGGTAGTGCTCAAGTTTAGCTCAAGTAACAATTTTTGTCAACATATCTGCTAGATTGTTTTCTGTCTAAACCTTTGTTACTATGACTATTCCCTTCTCTATGATTTCTCTTATGAAATGTAGCTTCACATCAAAGTGGTTAGTTCTTTCACGATATTGCTGACTTTTAGACAAGTGTTTTGCACTTTAACTGTCACACATGATGTTTACTGGCTGTTGAGAGAAGCCATGTCCTTTAAGTATCCCCCTACGCCAGATTTCTTCTTTAATAACTTGAGTCATAGCTATAAACTCTGCCTCTATTGTTGATAGTGCCACTACCTGTTGTAGGTTAGATTTCCATGAAACCAATGAGTGATCTTCTTTTGTACAAGTCTTCTGCATAGTCAGAGTCTACATAGCCATACAACTCAAGCTTTATAGACTTAGGATGCTTGTAGAGTAGTCCCTTGTTAGGTGTTCCTTTTAGATAACGAAACACCCATTTAGTAGCTTCCCCATGTGCTCTTCCTGGATTTCCCATATATCTGCTCACAAGGCTTGAGTAGTATGCTAGATCACGACGAGTGCAAACCAACAGATACAATAGGCTCTCAATTGCATTTGAGCAAGGGACTCTCTCCATCTTCTTAGACTCTTCAGTGTCTTTAGGTGAGTCGATGAAAGTTTATAATGCTGTGCTAACGGTATTCTTACTGCTTTAGCTTTAACCATATTAAACTTTTTAAGGATCTTTTTTGTGTACTCACCTTGGCAGACAAATAATTCTCCTTCGATTTTGTTTCTCGTGATCTCCATGCCTTGAATCTTACTTGCAACATCTAAGTCTTTCATCTCGAACTCTTTGGATAGTAGCTCCTTGAGATGACTGCTTGATAAATTTGTTTTTCTTGAAGCGACTGCTTTTACCTTTTGAACACAAGGTCTCACCACTTCTAGAGCTCTTATTTTCTACTTTGAATTCCAGTTCTTTACATTTTATGGCAGCAATGATTGAGTTTGTAGAAATACCATCTCTTCCATAATTCATGGCAATCTTCACATCTTTATATGTGTTTTGTAGAGAGTTTAAGAGCATTGTAGCTTCACTTTCTTTCTTGAGCTTCTCTTCTATTTGATTGATCTTAGAAGTTAACCTTTTGAACTCATCTAAATTTTCATCCATTGATTTTACGACATCCATCTGGAATGAGAATAGTCTCCCTTTCAGCACTTTGTTAGGAACATCATTTCTTACGTACAAGGCTTGCCTTTACGTTGTCTGTTATATTTAATAATAGAGTTATGTAAGCAACCTCTTCAATCGTCTGTTTCTGCTCTGCTGTAAGAGTTGCTAGTAGAGTTTCTGGATCTTCCAACCCTTTCAAGACCTTTTAATGGGTCAAAATTAACTGAATCTTTTTTTTACCACATATTAAACTCATTATTTCCATTAAACTTTTCAATTTCATATTTTTCTATTATGTTGAAACTATTTTCAAGCTTTGATACTAGTTGTTGTAAACGAAAATAAACTCTAGCATGTATAGGGTAAAAGACACTAATCTTAGTTCAACAACAGCCATTTCAAAGCCTTAACTCGCCCGAGATATGCAATCGAAAAGGATGTATAAAAGAGGAAATGATACAAATCTCTTTGTTGAGTAGTGTTCTAATTTCAAGAGCTGGAAAGAAAACATTTATGGCAATTTCAAAGAGTAGCAGAAGAACACAACAAAACTTATTGTAGTTCAGCTTATTAAAGCCTACATCCACTTTGAAGCAACCATGAACCTTTTATTCATCTTCTTCAGGGATCAAGCAAGTATAGAGAATTCGAAGATAAGTTTTCTTCCTCACAATTTCTTTCTCTCTTTTTCTCATATA
This sequence comes from Cucumis variabilis, assembly GCA_037974545.1. NCBI lineage: Eukaryota > Viridiplantae > Streptophyta > Magnoliopsida > Cucurbitales > Cucurbitaceae > Cucumis > Cucumis variabilis. The sequence continues at coordinate 9,137 of JBBPDI010084590.1, forward strand.
CTAATTTCTAATACAGAGTTCACTATTTATAATTTCTTTACAGAGTAGTTACAAGGCGGTGAAGGTAATAACTTCTAACAAACTAATCAGTTCTTTTGTTTGATTTCAAATGCAGAAACATAGAGTTGAAAAACTGCAATTAAGGGCACTGAGTTACCTTGAGAAGTAACTGTTCCTTCATCGAGAAGATCGAGAACAAAGCACCACGGGTGCACTGAGAATGAATTGGGATTGAGCACCGAGATACAACTTGATTACATTGGTCAAGAGTCAGCACACTTGGATAGGACTAGAATCTCCCGAGCTTCATTGAGATTTTTTGTAAGTAATAAAATTCACTCTTCTTCTTAACACTTTCTCGTGCTATCTTGTTTTAACGCATCACCTAAATTTATTACACGTACTTCCCTTCCTTGCATTGTCTAACCATAACGCATCCTCCTTTCTTAGCTTGATCCATTCGTTATTCAATCTTACTTTTAATATTTTTTCGAACCAAGACTTAATGAATGACAATTACATTGAACTTAGTTTTATAAAACAGAACCATCTATCTTATGTACTTCAGCCAAAAAAGATAAAACTAATTGAGAAACAATCACATAATGCAAAACCTTTAATAGATAATAAGCATGAAACTAGTCTATAAAGTAAATAGGATCCCAAATATAAACTCTACACAGAAATTAAACTGAAATCAAATTAACTATGCCCAAAATTTTCTTAGAGTGTAAAGAACTTTTTTCATGTTAGTTTACTATGTTTGTTGATTTTCTTCATGATAAATTCATCTAACATGTTTACACATAAATTAAAACTATAAAACTCCAAACAACAAAAACCACAACAGTTAGATGGATTTTCCAAACTTATAAACAAAAGAATTCTTTAATACCTACAAAACACATGCCAAAGACATCTTTGAATAATTTTCCCTTCACTTTACAAAAATAGTTTTCAAACTATAATCAAATTCAATTTGAAATCATATTAAAAAAAGTATAATGTAAAACAAAAAGATATTATAAAAACTAAATTAACAACAATAATAATAACAGTAATCTAGCTGTTCTACTTGAAGCCACAATAAGCCTTCAAACTGATTCAAACCCAAATTAATGAACAAAAATAAATTCAAATACAAATTAAGTGTAGAGCTTTACCTTAATTGTCACGGCTCCTCCCAGGCCTCCTCATACGATAGGAGAAGGTGCGATCACCAAGACACATACCACCTATCTAATTGCAAGATAACGCGTTGGACACCTAGTAAGCGGAATTCTATCACAACTAATTCATTTATTTATTACATGTCATAGAGCTAGGTAATTTAGTGAAAGACTTGATTTTATGAAACACTCAGAATCTGACTTACTACTATATCGCCTAGTGTTTGTATCACGTGGACTAAGTCCACATAAGGTATGTAACATATTCAAATGGATAACTCATAAACACATTACACGTTTAAATAAGAAATTTTAAGAAATGAAGTACTTGATAGATACATAATAGAGTTTACACAAAAACTGCAGTGTTAAGGAAAATACAAACAACAGTGGTTTAAGTACAAATAACTTAGTTACAAAATATCCCCTTTCGCCCAACTAGTCTATATGCTATGCGACAAAACTAGTAGGCATCACTAACAAGATGTAATCTAACTTAGGTGCAACAGGTGATCAAGACGACAAGTCAAACGCTAGATGTCCTTCGCTACCTGGAGGGAGGAGAGGGAAACAAAACATTTGAAGCATTAGACAAAATGTCTAGTGAGTAAGGGTTTTTATCAACACATTTTATTTTAAATGGGTTTTTGCAAACACAACGCATAAATCATAAACTTGAAATTCATTTCGCAAGCACAATGTGATTGACAAGAATATGCATTTTAAATCCAAAAACCATTTCATTGTCTTAAGCAATTTCAAACATTCGAAATTCACAACGCTTAGTTCACAAAGATTCTCTATGAAAATTCACATTTTTCTAACATAAATCATACTACAGAAACTCACAATGTATAATAAATGTATCCATCACCTCAGTTGGAATGTCATCAACATTTTTATTGCTGAGTTGCGATTGTGCAAAGTAATCTTAACGCATTCAGTGAACACCATTAATTCCATGTACGCATAACTGTCCTCCAATGTCAGATTAAAAAGCAAGCAAAAGCATCTTATACCAAATCATAAAGCAAGTATGAGAAATCTTACGCCAGATCATAAAACAAGTGTAAGACATCTTACACTATATCACACAACAAATGTGTCAGACATTATTCATCGCATAAGGGTACTAAAAAAAATATACAAAGGATAAATCATAATCTATTTTCAAAACATACCCATTTTCTAGTTGAATGAATATTATATAAAACATCAATACTCAAGAGTTCAAACGTGAGTTCAAAATAATTGTTGAAACATTTTAAAATATTTCCAAAACAGTGTTGTGTCACATACTAATTTTTAACCGCCATTCATAAATCTTCCTTAATTACTGTCAAATAACATCATTTTGTATCACAGTCTAGTTTTCTATACATCTTTCTATGTCATCCAAAGGTGAATCACCTTCACAAATTGAATTCGTAATATCAATATCGATTTGTTAAACCCTCGTCTTAATAAAGAAGTTTCTTGTGAATTGGTTTTTGAAGATAGCAGAGTTAGGCATGGGTAGGCGTTTTCAGATAATGGGAGGAAATGGGCAGAAGGCAAAGGAATCAGAATGTGTTGTGAAGAAAGGCAACACGGTACAACAAGATAACGCTGAAAGGGAAGGTGACAACCAACACTTAACCAATTATCAAGTGATGAGCTAGACGAGGAGAAGTCTGATTATTCAGCTAAATACGAGTTAAGTTTAAGTTAAGCATGATTTAAGAAGGATACTAAACTAACACATGTAATGCACTAAGTAGGAGCTATCGAGCTTAGAAGAAGTGTAATGTTGAATAACCTAATTTGGGAGAGAGTATAAATAGGTTTGAAGATAGATTAATTCAAGTGTTTAGATTAGAGAAGGTATATTAAAGGAGTAAAGTTGAAGCTTCATTATAGGATTAGGTGACAAGGGGAAGAAGAGTTAGGTGATAAAAAGGAGAGAAAGTGAAAAAGAGAAGCTTAGCTATGTGAGTAACCCTTTAAAATAAAAGCAAGCTTTTGAAAAATATTTTTACCACCAAAGTCATGTTGTTATATTGCCATGTTGTTAGACATGCTCATGCTGTATTCTCATATATACATATAACTTAACATAACCAATATGAAGTATGCTAATGTTTGTGATGTTTTATTGTTGCTATGCTTGTATGTATACAAAATCATTAGTTGTAGTCCTAATCAAAACTAGCTATTATGTGCACATAAGAGTACTAGAGGTTCCCGTGCATTAAATGCTTCACTTGTAGAATGATGACTGAATGCGTTGAGTGGTCCGTGTTCAAGTCAATCATTGGAGTAACTGGTATTGAAAGAGGGTTCATAAGAATGCTGATGGTGAAGTTGTAATCATCACAATAGTCCTAGTGTTAAGAAAGTTTAATATCCAAGCGTTAAGAATAAGTACAAGCTAATGTGATTATTGTGATGTTTATTGTGTAGTGAGACGTCAATAAGTTTTTGAAAATAAGAAAGTTTTTATTGTATGTAAATGTATTCCCCAAAACATATTTCTAAATCCTTATCACAAACTAAGCTATGTCCAAGACATACAACTTGGTTTAACTAAAATTCACACTTACTGAACTTTGCAAACAACTTTTCTTCTCGAAAGTTTGTCACACAATCCTTAATCTGCGTGCCTTACCACATTTGGTGAATAAATAATAATGTCATCAATGAAAACAATGACAAATTGACCCAAGTACCGATGAAACACTATATTTCATCAAATCCATAAAAGCAGTTGTTTCATTGGTCAAACTAAAAGACATGACTAGAACTCGTAGATTGTAAATATAATCCATTGACCGTTATTAATAAAGTGTTATTATTGTAATAATTGTTATTGATTATA